>JAIUJO010001049.1:230000-242500 GCA_023846275.1 Vanilla planifolia | reverse complement strand
AAGAAGAAGAAGAAGACTATCAACAACAAGAAAAAGGTGCCGAAGAAGAAGAAGAAGAAGATGAACAAGAAGAAAAATAAGAACAAGAAGATGATGAACAAGAACAAGAAGAAGGAAAAGAAGAAAAAGGGGAAGAAGAAGAAGCAGAAAAAGAGGAATAAACTGAAGAAGTCGATGAAGAAGAAAATGAAGATGAAGACGAAGAAGAAGAAGAGGAAGAAGAGGAGAAGAAGAAAAAGAAAGTGAAGGGGAAAAAGAAGAAGGATAAGAAGAAGACAATACAGTAGAAGAAGTAGAAGAAGAAGACGAAGAAGAAGATGAAGAAGAAGAAGTAGGAGTAGTAGTAGTAGTTGAAGAAGATGATGATGAAGAAGAAGAAGAAAAAGAAGAAGAAGAAAAAGAAGAATTAAAAGAAGAAAATGAAGATGAAGAAGAAGGAGACAAAAATGAAGAAGAAGAAGAAGAAGATGAAGAAGTAGAAGAAGAAGAAGACAATAAATAAGAAGATGATAAGAATGAAGATGAAGAAGATGAGCAAGAAGAAGATGAAGAAGAGGAAGAGGAATAAGGAAATGAAAAAGAAGAAGAACAAGAAGAAGAATACGAGGAAGAAGAAGTAGTAGAAGAACAAGAAGAAGAAGAAGAAGAAGAAGATGATGACGAAGAAGAAGAAGAAGAAAACGAAGAAAAAGAAGACGAAGACGGAGAAGAAGAAGAAGAAGATGATTAAGATGAAGAAAAAGAAGAAATCAAAGAAGAAGAAGAAGAAGAAGAAAAAGACGAAAAGCAAAAAAGAAGAAGTATTAGTAGTAGTAGAAAGACGAAGAAGACAAAGAAGAAGAAGAGGAAGAAGAAGAAAAAGAAGAAGAAGAATAACAAGGAGATGAAGAAGAAAAGGAAGATGAAGAAGAAGAAGACAAATAAGAAGAAGAGAAGAAGAAGAAGAAGAAGAAGAAGAAGAAGAAGAAGAAGTAGAAAAAGAAGTAGAAGAGGAAGAAGAAGAAGAAGCAGAAGAAGAAGATGATGAAGAAGAAGAACTAAAAGAAGAAAAGAATCAAGTGATGAAGAAATGGAAGATGGTGATGAAGAAGAAGTAGAAGAAAAGGAAGAAGAAAAAGAAGAAGATGATGATGAAGAAGATGAAACAGAAGAAAGAGAAGGAGAAGAAGAAGAAGAAGAGGAAGAAGTCAGAGATAAAGAAGAGGAAGAAGAAGAAGAAGAAAAGTAGTTGACGCTGAATAAGAAGAAGAAGAAGAAGAAGAAGAAGAAAAGAAGGAGGAGGAGAAGAAGAAGAAGAAGAAGAAGAATAAGAGAAGAAGACGAAGAAGTAGAAGAAGAAGAAAAAGAAGAAGAGGACAAAGAAGACGAAAAAGTAGAAGACGAAGATAAAGAAAAAGAAGAAGAAGAAGAAGAAGAAGGAAAAGAAAACAAAGAAGAAGAGGAAGAAGAAGAAGAAGAAGCCAAAGAAAATGAAGAAGAAGAAGAAAATAATAAGAAAAAAGAAGCAGAAGATGAAAAGAAGAAAATGAAGATCACGAAGAAGAAGAAGAAGTAGAAGTAGAAGAAGAAGAGGAGAGGAAGAAAATGTAGTATATGAAGAAAAAAATAGTAAGAAGAAGAAGAATAATAATAATGCAAAGAAGAAGAAGTACAAGAATAAGTAGAAGAAGAATGAGCAGGAGAAGAGAAAGATGAAGCGGAAGAGGAAGAAGACAAAAAGAAGAAGAACAAGAAGAAGACGATGAAGAAGAAAAAGAAGAGGAGGAAGAAGAAGAAGAAGCAGCAGAAGAGGAAGAAGAAGAAGAATGAGAAGAAGAAAAAGAAGAAAAAGAAAAAAGAAGAAGAAGAATAACAACAAGAAGAAGAAGAATAAAAAGGAGGTAAGATGAAGAAGAAGAAGAAGAAGAAAAATAAGAAGAATAAAAATAAGAAGTAATAGGAGGAGAGAAGAAGAAGAAGAAGAAGAAGAAGAAGAAGGAGAAGGAGAAGAAGTAGAAGAAGAAGGAAAGGAAAAAGAAGAAGAAGGAGATAAAGAAGAGAAGAAGAACGGGAAGAACAAGAACAAAAAAAAAGACGAAGAAGAAAAGTAGAAGAAGTAGAAGAAAAAGTAGAAGAAAAAGAAGAAGAAGAATTCGAACAAGAAGAAGAATAGGATAACTGAGAAAAAGAAAAATAACAAGTAGTAGTAGTAATAGAAG
Organism: Vanilla planifolia; assembly: GCA_023846275.1. NCBI lineage: Eukaryota > Viridiplantae > Streptophyta > Magnoliopsida > Asparagales > Orchidaceae > Vanilla > Vanilla planifolia. Next base: position 240,302 of record JAIUJO010001049.1, on the reverse strand, counting down.
AAGAAGAAGAAGAAGAAGAAGATGATGAAGAAGAAGAAGTAGAAGAAGAGGGGGAGAAGAAGATGAAGAAGAAGTAAAGGAAGTTGTAGAAGAGGAAGAAGACAAACAAGAGGAAGAAAATCAACACGAAGAAGAAGAAGACGAAGAAGATGAAGAAAAAGAAGAAGACGAAGAAGAAGAAGATGAAGAAGAAGAAGAAGAAGAAGAGGAAGAAGAAGAAGAAAAAATATCAAAAAGAAGAACATCAAGAGGAAGACAAAGAAGAAGATGGCCAAGAAGAAGTAGAAGGAGAAGAAGAAAAGATAAGGGAGAATAAGAAGAAGAGGAGGAAGAAGAAGAAGAAGAAGAAAAGAAGAAGGTGAAGAAGATGAAGAAGAAGAAGAAAAAGAAAAGAGGAAGAAGAAGAACACGAACAACAACAACAAGATGAAGGAGCAGATGAAGAAGAAGGATAAGAAGAAGAAGAACAACAAGAAGAAAAAGAGAGAGAAGAAGAACAAAAGGAAAAAGAAGTTGATTAAGAAGAACAAGCAGTTGATTAAGAAGAAGAATAAGAGGAAGAAGAAGAAGAAGAATATGAAGAAGAAGAAGAAGAATAAGAAGAATAAGAAGAATAAAAAGAAGAAGGCAAGGAAGATCAATATGAAAATGAAGAAGAAGAGGAAGAAGAAGAAGAAAAGGAAGAAGAAGAAGAAGAAGACGAAGAAGAAGAAGAAGATAATGAAAATGAAGAAGAAGAAGAAGAAGAAGAAGTGGAAGAGGAATAAGAAAAACAAGAAGAGAAAGAAGAAGAAGTAGATGAAGACGAAGAAGATAAAAAAGATAAAGAAGAAAAAGAAGAATAAGAAGAAGAAGAAGAAGACAAAGAATAAAAAGAAGAAGAAGAAGACAATAAAGAAGAAGAAGACAACATAGAAGAAGAAGGCGAAGAAAAGTGGAAAAAGAAAGGGATGAAGAAGAAGACCAAGAAGAGGAAGATGAAGAAGAGAAAAGAGAAGAAGATGATGATGAAGAAGAACAAGAACAAGAACAAAAAGGGGAAGAAGAAGAAGAAGAAGAAGAAGAAGAAAAAGAGGAATAAACTTAAGAAGTCGATGAAGAAGAAATTGAAGATGAAGATGAAGAAGAAGAAGAATAAGAAGGAGAATAAGATGATGAAGGGGAAGTAGAAGAATTATAAGACGAAGTCGAAGCAGAAGAAGAAGAAGAAGAAGTTGAAGATGATGAAAAGAAGATGAAGAAGAAAAAGGACAAGTAGAATTCGTAGTAGTAGAAGAAGAAGAAAACAAAGAAGAAGAAGAAGAAGAAGAAGAAGAAGAAGAAAAAGAAGAAGAAGATGAAGAAAAAGAAGAAGGAGATGAAATCAAAGAAGAAGAAGAAGATGATGATGAGAATGAAGAAGAAGAAGATGAACAAGAAGAAGACGAAGAAGAGGAAGAAGAATAAGATGACGAACAAGAAGAAGAATAAGAAGAAGAAGCAGATTAAGAAGAAGAATAAGAAAAGGAAGATGAAGAAGAAGAAGAAGAAGAAGAAAAATAAGAAGTCGAAGATGAAGAGGAAGAGTAAGAAGAAAAAGTACAAGAAGAAGAATAAGGAGGAGAAGAAAAAGAACAAGAAGAATACAAAGAATAATAATAATAATAATAATAATAAGAATAAGAAGAAGAAGGAGAAGAAGAGGAGCAAGGAGAAGAAGAAGAAGAAGAAAAAGATGACAAATAGAAGAAAGGAAAGAAGAAGTAGATGAAGAGAAAGAAGAAGAAGGCACAGAAGATGAAGAATAAGATGAAGAAGAAGAAGGAAAATAAATCGAAGATGAAGTAGAGGAAGACGAAGAAGAGGATGAAGAAGAAGTGAAGAAGAAGAAGAAGAAGAAGAAGGAGAAGAAGAAGAAAAAGAAGAAGAAGATGAACAAGTAAAGGAAGAAGAAGAAAAAAAAGGAGATAATGTAGAAGAAAAAGAAGATCAAGAAGAAGAAAAAGGAGAATAACAAGAAGAAGAAGAAGGAGACTAACAAGAAGAAGAAGAAGAAGAAGAAGAAGTTGATGAAGAAGATGAAGAAGACGAAGAAAAAGGAGACGAAGAAAAAGAAGAAGAAGAAGAAGAAGAAGAAGAAGAAGAAGATGAAGATGAAGAAAAAGAAGAAAACAAAGAAGAAGAGAAGAAGAGAAAGAAGAAGGAAACCATGAAAAGGATGACAAAGAAAAGGAAGATGATGAGGACGAAAAGGTAGTAGAAGAAGAAGAAGTAGTAGTAGTAGTAGAAGAAGAACAACAACAAGAAGAAGAAGAATAAGAAGATGACGAAGAAGAAGATGAAGAAGAACAAGACGATGAAGAAGAAGAAGAAATAGATGAAGAAGAAGAAGAAGAGGAAGAAGAAGAAGAAGACGAAGAAGAGGAAGAAGAAGATGAAGAAGATGATGAAGAAGAAGATTGTGAAGAAGAAGAAGAAGAAGATGATGATGAAGAAGACGAAATAGAAGAAAGAGAAGAAAAAGTAGAGGAAGATGAAGAAGTAGATGTAGAAGAAGTGGAAGATGGAGATGAAGAAGAACAAGTAGGAGAAAAAGAAGAAGAAGAAGAAGAACTAGTAGTTGATGATGAATAAGAGGAAGAGAAGAAGACAAGAAGTATGCGATGAAGAATAAAAAGGAGATGAAGATGGAGAAGAATAAGAAGAAGAAGATGAAGACAAAGAAGACAACAAAGTAGGAGACGAAAAAGAAGATGATGAAAAAGATGAAGAAAAAGAAGTAAGTGAAAAGAAGAAGAAGAAGATGAATAAGAAAAATATGATGAACGAAAAGAAGAAGAAGAAGAAGAGTTATATGAAAAAGAAGATGATAAAGAAGAAGAAGAGGAAGAAGAAGAAGGCAAAGAAAAATAAGAAGAAGAAGAAAATAAAAAGAAGAAATGAAGTGGAAGAATAAAAAGAAGAAGATGATGATCACGATGAAGAAGAAGAAGAAGAAGAAGAAGTAGAAGAAGAAGAAGAAGCAGTAGAAGAAGAAGAAGAAGAAGACAAAGAAGAAGAAGTAGAAGAAGAAGAAGAAGAAGAAGAAGAAGGCAAAGAAGAAGACAATTAAGAAGAAAACGAAGAAGAAGTAGAACAAGAAGAAGAACAAGAAGAAGAACAAGAAGAAGAAGATGACGAAGAAGAAGAAGAAGAAGAAGAAGCCAATGAAGATGAAGAAGAAGAAGTGGAAGAAGAAGAAGAATAAGAGGAAGGGGAAGTAAAAGAATGAGAAGAAGAAAAAGAAGAAAAAGAAAAGAAGAAGAAGAAGAAGAACAACAACAAGAACAAAAAGAAGGAGAAAAGGAAAAAGAAGAAGAAGAAGAAGAAGAAGAAAAATAAGAAGAATAAAAATAAGAAGCAAAAGGAGGAGAATAAGAAGAGGAAGACAAACAAGTAGAAGGAAAAGTAGAAGAAGAAGTAGAAGAAGAAGAAGAAGTAGAAGAAGAAGAACAGGAAGAAGAAGAACAAAAGGAAGAAGAAGAAGAAGACAAAGAAAAAGAAGACACAGAAGACGAAGAAGAACAAAAAGAATAGGAAAAAGAAGTAGAAAAAGTCAAAGATGAAGAAGTACAAGAAGAAAACAAGATGACAAAGAAGAAGAAGAATAAAAAGTAGTAGTAGTAGAAGAAGAAGAAGAAGAAGAAGAAGAAGAAGAAAAAGAAAAGGAGGAGGAGAAGAAGAAGAGGAGGAAGAAGAAGAAGAAGTAGAAGAAGAAGAAGATGTCTAAGAAGAAGGCAAAGAAGAAGAAGAAGAAGTAGGCGAAGAAGAAAAGAAGAGAAAGAAGAACAAGAAGACAAAGAAGAAGAAGAAGAGGAAGAGGAAGTAGAAGAAGAATAAGATGAAGCAAAAGAGGAAAAAGAAAAAGAAGAAAAAGAAGAAGAAGAAGAAGAAGACGACGAAGAAGAAGAAAAGGAGAAGAAGATGAAGAAGAAGAAGAACAAGGAAACTAAAAAAGATTAAAAATAAGAAGCAGGAGAACAGAAAGAAGAAGAAGAAGGAGAGAAAGAAGGAGAAGGAGAAGAAGTAGACGACGAAGAAGAAGAAGTAGCAGAAGAAGGGGAAGAAAATGAAGAAGAAGAAGGCGATGAAGACGTAGATGACTTAGTGAAAGACAATGAAGAAGAAAAAGAAGAAGAAGAGGGAAAAAATGGAAGAAGAAAATGATAGAAGAAGAAGAACAAGAAGATAAAGAAGAAGAAGAAGATAAAGAAGAAGAAGAAGTGGAAAAAAGAAGAAGAGGAAGAAGTAGAAGGAATAAAAGGAGATGAAGAAGGAGAAGAGGAGAAAGAAGAAGTAGTAGAAGAAGAAGAACAAGTAGAAGAAAAAGAAAAATAAGAAGAAGAAGAAGAAGAAAATGAAGAAGAAGAAGAAGAAGGAGAAGAAAAAGAGGAAAAGAAGAGCAAAAAGATGATGAAGGAGAAGAAGAAGAAGAAGAACAAAAAGAGGAAGAAGAAGAAGAAGATGATGATGATGATGAAGAAGGTGAAGAAGAAGACAAAGAAGAAGAATATGAAGCAGAGGAAGAAGAAGTCGAAGAAGAAGAAGAAGAAGAAGAAAAAGAAGATGAAGAAGCTGAAGAAAAAGAAGAAGAAGTGGACGACGATAAAGATGAACAAGAAGAATATGAAGTAGAAGAGGAAGAAGAAGATGAGCTAGAAGAAGAGGAGGAAGAAGAAGAAGAAGAAGAAGAAGCAGAAGAAGAAAAAGAAGACGAATAAGAAGATGATGGAATAGAAGGAGAAGAAGAAGTAATAGTAGTAGAAGACGATGAAGAAGAAGAATAAGAATAAGAAGAAGAAAAATATGAAGAGGAAGAAGAAGAAGAAGAAGAAGAAGACTATAATGATGAAGAAGAAGTATAAGAAGAAGATGAATAAGAGAAGATGAAGAAGATGTTGAAGTTAAAGAAGAAGAAGAAGAAGAAGAAGAACAAGAACAAGAAGAAGAAGAAAAAAAAACAACAAGAAGAAGAAGAAGTAGAAGAAGAAGACAAGAAGAAGAAGAAGAAAAGGAAGAAGTAGAAGGAGAGGAAGAAGAAGTAGAAGAAAGAGAAGAAGAAGAAGACAAAGAAGAAGAAGAAGAAGAATAAAAAGAAGATGATGATGATGATGGTAATGATGAAGAAATAGGAAGAAGAAGATGAAGAAGAAGAAGAAGCGGAGGAAGAGGAATAAGAATAAGAAAAAGAAGTGAAAGAAGAAAAACCACAATAAGAACAAGAAGGGGAAGAAGAAGAAGAAAAGCTAAAAGAAGATGAAGAAAAGCTAGAAGAATAAAAATAAGTACAAATAGAAAAAGAAGAAGATGAAGATGAAGAAGAAGATGAAAAAGAAGTTGGAGAAAAAGAAGACGATAAAAAAGATGACAACGAAGAAGAAGATGTCTAAGAAAAAGAAGAAGAAGAAGAAGAAAAGAGAAGAAGAAGATTTAGAAGAAGGCAAAGAACAATATTAAGATGATGAAGAAGAAGAAGAAGAAGAGAATAGGAAGACAAAGACAAAGAAGAAGAAGAAGAAGAAGAAGAAGAAGAAGAAGAAGAAGAAGAAGATAATGAAGAAGAAGAAGAAGAAGAAGAAGAAGGTGAAGAAGAAGAAGAAGAAGAGAAATAACAAAGAGGAATAAAAAGAGAAGATGTAGAGGAAGAGGAGGAGGAAGAAGAAGAAGAAGAAGAAGAAGAAGAGGAAAAGAAGAAGAATAAGAAGAAGTAGAACATGAAGTAGAAAAAAAAGACTTAGAAGAAGAGGGTGAAGAAGTGGAAGAAGAAGAAGGCGACAAAGAAGAAGAAGAAAAAGAAGAAGATGAGGTACAAGACAAAGAGGCAGAAGAAGAAGAAGAAGCAGAAGAAGAATAGGAAGAAGAAGAAGCAGAAGAAGATGAAGAAAAAGATGAAGAAGAAGAAGACTAAGAAGTGGAACAAGAAGATGATGATAATGATGATAATGATGATGATGATGTCGGAGAAGAAGATGAAGAAGAAAATGAAGAAAAAGAAGAAGAAGAAGAAGAAGAAGAAGAAGACGAGAAAGAGGAAGAAGAAGAAGAAGAAGAAGACGAGAAAGATTAAGAAGAAGAAGAAAAGATGCAGCAGAAGAAGAGGAAGAGTAGTAATAATAATAGTAATAACAATAACGATATTAATAATAATAATAATAATAATAATAATAACAACAATAAGAGTAAATAGAAGATGACAAAGAAGACGAATACGAAAAATACGAGGAAGAAGAAGATGATGAAGAAGAAGAAGAAGACAAAAAAGATGACGACGAAGAAGAAGTAGGAGACGACGAAGAAGAAGAAGATAAAGAAGAGGAAGAAGAAGAAGAAGAAGAAGAAGAAGAAATTGAAGAAGAATAAGAAGTCGAAGAAGAAGAAGAAGAAGAAAAAGAAAAAGACGAAAAAGAAGAAGAAGAAGAAGAAGATGGTGATGAAGAAGAAGAAGAAGAAGAAGTGGAAGAAGAAGAAATGGAAGTAGAAGAAGAGGAAGATGAAAACGAAGATGAGGAAGAAGAAGAAGAAGAAAAGGAAGATCAACACAAAGAAGAGGAAGGAGAAGAAGAATAGAAAGAAGAAGAAGAAGAAGAAGAATAGAAAAAAGAAGAGAAGAAGAAGAAGAAGAAGAAGAAGAAGAAGAAGAAAAAGAAGAAGAGGAAAAAGAAGAAGAAGAAGAAGAAGAAGAGGAAGAAGAAGATGACAAAGAAGATGAAAATGAAGAAATAGAAGAAGATGAAGAAGATGAAGAAGAAGAAGAAGACGAAGAAGAGCTCGGCAAAAAAGATGAAGACGACGAACCAAAAAAGATGAACACGAAAAACAAGAAGAAGAAGAAGAACGAGAACAAGAAGAAGAAGAAGATGAAGTCGAAGAAGAATATGAATAAGGAGTAAAAGTAGAAGAAGTAGAAGATGAAGAAGAAGATGATGAAGAAGAAGTAGAAGATGAAGAAGAAGAAGAAGAAGAAGAGGTGGTGGAGGAGGAGAGGAGGTAGAAGAAGAACAAGAAGAAGAGAAGTTGAAAAAGAACAATAAGCAAGAGAAGAGGAGGAAGAAGATTAAAAAAGAAGAGGAGAAGAAGGAGAAGAAGAAGAAGAAGAAGAAAAATAAAAAGAATAAAAAAACAAGAAGGAGAAGAAGAAGAAGAAGAAGAAGATGAAGTGGAAGAGGAAGAAGAAGAAGAAGAAGAAGAAGAAGTAGACAAAGAAGAAAAAATGAAAAAGAAGACAAAGAAGAATAAGAAGAAGAACATGAAGAAGAAGATGAGTAAGAAAAGAAGAACATGAAGAGGAAGAGGTAGAAGTTGGAGAAAACTAAGAAGATAAAGAAGAAGAAGAAGAAGAAGAAGAAGAGGAAGTAGAAGAAGAAGAACTAGAAGAATAAGACTATGAAGAAGTAGAAGTAGTTGTAGAAGAAGAAGAAGAAGAAGAAGAAAAAGAAAAAGAAAAAGAATAAAAAGTAGAAAAAGAAGAAGAAGAAGAAAAAGAAGAAGTAGAAGAAGGAGAAGAAAAAGTAGAAGATGACGAAGAAGGAGAAGAAGAAGAAGAAGAAGAAGAAGAAGAAGTAGAAGAAGAAGAAGAAAAAGAAGAAGAAGAGGAAGAAGAAGAAGACAAAGCAGAAGAAAAAGAAGAAAAAAATGAGTAAAAAGAAGAAGACGAAGAAAAAGAAGAAGAAGAAGTCGAAGAAGAAGAAGAAGAAGAATAAGAAGTAGAAGAAGAAGAAGAAGAAGAAGAAGATAGTGAAGAAGAACAAGAAAAACAAGAAGTGGACGAAGAAGAGGAATAAAAGGAGAAGAAGAAGAAGAAGAAGAAGAAGAAGAAGAAGAAGACGATGAAGAAGAAGTAGAGGATGAAGAGGAAGTGGAAGAAGAAGAAGAAGAAGAAAAAGAAGACAAAAAATAATTATAAGAAGAAGAAGATAAGGATTAAAAAGGAGAAGACAATGAAGAAGAAGAAGAAGAAGAAGAAGAAAAAGAAGAGGAATAAGAAGGATAAGAAAAAGCAGAAGAAGAAGAAGAAGAAGAAGAAGAAAAAGAAGTAAGAGAGAAAGGAGAAGAAGAAGAAGAAGAAGTAAAAGAAGTAGTAGAAGAAGTAATAGAAGAAGTAGATGAAGAGAAGGAGAAGTAGAAGATGAAGATGAAAAAGAATAATAAACTAAATAAGATGAAGAACAAGAAGACGATGAAGAAAAAGATGAAGAAGTCGAATTAGAAGAAGACGAATAAGAAGAAGAAGAAGAAGAAGAAGACAAAGAGGAAGAAGAAGAAGAAGAAGAAGAAGAATAAAAGAAGAAAAAGAAGGAGAAGAAGAAAAGAAGAGGAAGAAGAAAAAGAAGAAGAAGAAATTGAAGAAGTAGAAGAACATTAAAAAGATGAGGAAAATAAAGAAGTGGAAGAAGATGACGGCGAAAAAAGAAGTTGAAGACAAACAAGACGAAGATGAAGAAGAGGAGGAACAAGAAGACAAAGAAGAAGTAGAAGTAAAAGAGGAAGAAGAAGTAGAAGAGGAAGAAGAAGAAGAAGAAGACGAGGACGAAGAAGAAGGAGGAGAAGAAGAAGAAGAAGAAGTACGTGAAGAAGAAATAGAACAATAGTAGGAATCATAATAATAATAATAACAAGAATAATAATAAGGACTTGAAGATTAAGAAAAGGAAGAAGAAGAATAAGAAGAATGAGAAGATGATAAAAAAGAAGAAGACAAAGAAGAAAGAGGAAAGAGGAAGAAGAAGAAGATAAAGAAGACAAAGAAGAAGAGGAAGAAGAGGAAGAGGAAGAAGAAAAGGCAAAGAAGAAGAAGAAGAAGAGGAAGAAGACGATGTAGATGCAGAAAAATGAGAAGAAGATGAAGAAAAAGAAGTCAAAGTAGAAGAAAACAAAGAAGAGAAAGACAAAGAAGAAGAAGAAGAAGAAGAAGACAAACAAGAAAAAGAAGAAGAAGAAGAAGAAGATGAAGAAGAAGAAGTAGAAGAAAAAGAAGAAGACAAAGAAGAAGAAGAAGAAGAAGAGGAGGAAGAAAATAAAGAAGAAGAAGAGGAGGAAGAAGAAAAAGTAGAAGATGATGATGATGAAGAAGTAAAGGAAGAAGAAGGTGAAGAAGAAGAAGAAGAAGAAGAAAAAGATGGCGAAGAAGAAGAACAATAACAACAACAAGACGAAGGTGCAGAAGAATAAGAAGAAGAAGAATAAGAGAAAGAAGAAGAAGAAGAAGATAAAGAGGGGGAAGAAGAAAAAGAAAAAAAAGAGTAATAAATAGAAAAAGTCGAAGAAGAAGAACAAGAAGATGATAAAGAAGAAGAAGAGGAGGAGGAAGAAGAAGAATATGATGAAGCAGAAGAAGAAGAAGAAGAAAAAGGAGAAGGTGAAGAAGAATAAGAAGAAAATGGAGAAGAAGAAGAGGAGGAGGAAGAACAAGAAGAAGATAAAGAAGGAGAAGTAGTAGAAGAAGAAGAAGAAGAACAAGAACAAGAAAAAGAAGAAGAAGAAAAGGAAGCAGAAGAAGAAAAAGACAATGAAGAAGAAGATGAAGGCGATGAAGAAGAACAAAAATAAGAAGAAGAAGATGAAGAAGAAGAAGAAGAAGACAACATAGAAGAAGAAGACCAAGAAAATGAAGAAAATGAAGATGATGATGAAGAAGAATACGAAGAAGAAAAAAATGAAGAAGAGAAAATAGAGGAAGATGAAGTAGAAGAAGAAGAAAAAGAAGAAGAAGAAGAAGAAGAACAACAAGATAAAGGAGTAGAAGAAGAAGAAGGAGAAGAATAAGAAGAAGAAGAAGAGGAGGAGGAAGAAAAAGAGAATGAAGAAGCAGAAGAAGAAAAAGAGAAATAAACTGAAGAAGTCGTAGAAGAAGAAAAAGAAGAAGACCACCACAAAGAAGAAGAAGAAAAAGAAGATGATGAAGGGGAAGAAGATTAAGGATAAGAAAAAAGGAAAGAAGAAGAAGAAGAAAAACTTGAAAAAGATGAAGAAGAAGAAGATGATGATGAAGGGAAAGTAGAAGAAGAAGAAGAAGAAGAAGAAAAGAAGAAGAAGTAGAAGAAGGAAATCAAGTGAAGATTAAGAACAAGAAGAGGAGGAAGAAGAAGAAGAAGAATGTGATGATGATGATGAAGAAGAAGAAGAAGAAGAAGAGGAAGTAGTAGTAGTAAAAGAAGAAGAAGAAGAGGAAGAAGAAGAAGAAAAACAAGAAGTCAAAGAAGAAGAAGATGGAAACGAAGAAGAATAAGAAAAAGAAGAATATGAAGAAGAAGAAGAAGACAAAGAATAAAAAGAAGAAGAAGAAGA
>JAIUJO010001049.1:222500-225000 GCA_023846275.1 Vanilla planifolia | reverse complement strand
GAAGAAGAAGAAGGAGACAAAAAAGAAGAAGAAGAAGAAGATGATGATGAAGAACAAGAAGACAATGAAGAAGAAGAAGACGAAGAAGATAAACAAGAAGAAGACAAAGAAGAGGAAGAGGAATAAGACGATGAAAAAGAAGAAGAAGAAGAAGAAGAAGAAGTTGGAGATGAAGAAAAAGAAGAGGAAGAAGAAGTGGAAGAAGAAGCAGAAGAGGAAGAAGAAGAAGAATGAGATGAAGAAAAGAAGAAAAAGAAAAAAGAAGAAAAAGAATAACAAGAAGAAGAAGAAGAACAAAAAAGAAGAGAAGATGAAGAAGAAGAAGAAGAAAAATAAGAAGAATAAAAATAAGAAGTAGCAAGAGAAGGAGAAAGAGAAGAAAAAGAAGAAGTAGAACGACAAGTAGTAGAAGAAGAAGAAGAGAAGAAGAAGAAGAAGAGAAGAAGAAGAAGAAGAAGAAGAGGAAGAAGAAGTAGGGGAAGAAAAAGAAGAAACAAAAGACGAAGAAGAAGTAGTAGTAGAAGAAGAAGAAGAACAAGATGACAAAGAAGAAGAAGAATAACAAGTAGTAGTAGAAGAAGAAGTAGAAGAAGAAGAAGAAGAAGAAGAAGAGTAGGAGGAGAAGAAGATGAAGAAGAAGAAGAAGAGCAAGAGGAAGAAGAAGATGAAGAGGACAAACAAGAGGAAGAAAATCAACACGAAGAAGAAGAAGTCGAAGAAGACGAAGAAAGAGAAGAAGAAGATGAAGAAGGAGAAGAAGAAGAACAAGAAGAAGAAGAGGAAGAAGAAGAAGAAAATAAAAAAGAAGAACAGAAAGAAGAAGATGGCCAAAAAGAAGTAAAAGAAAAAGAAGAAGAAAAAGATGAGGAAGAAAAAGAAGAGGAAGAAGAAGAAGAAGAATAAGAAAAGAGGAAGGTGAAGAAGATGAAGAAGAAGTAGAAGAAGAAGGATAAGAAGAAGAAGAACAAGAAGAAAAAGAGGAATAAAGCGTAGAAGTCAAAGAAGTAGTTGATTAAGAAGAAGAGGAAGAAGAAGAAGAACAATGTGATGAAAAAGAAGAAGAATAGGAAGAAAAAAAAGAAGGCAAAGGAGAACAATAAGAAAATGAAGAAGAAGAAGAAGAAGAATAAGAAGAGGAGGAAGAAGAAGAAGAAGAAGAAGAAGATAAAGAAAATGACAGAGAAGAAGCACAAGAAGAAGAAGAGGAAGAGGAAGAAGAAAAACAAGAAGACAAAGAAGAAGAAGATGAAGATGAAGAAGATAAAGAAGAAAAAGAAGAATACGAAGAAGAAGAAGAAGAAGAGGAAGACAAAGAAAAAGAAGATGAAGAAAAAGAAGAAGAAGATGGCCAAAAAGAAGAAGTAGAAGAAAAAGAAGAAGAAAAAGATGAGGAAGAAGAAGAAGAAGAGGAAGAAGAAGAAGAAGAATAAGAAAAGAGGAAGGTGAAGAAGATGAAGAAGAAGAAGAAGAAGAAGGATAAGAAGAAGAACAAGAAGAACAAGAAGAAAAAGAGGAATAAAGTGTAGAAGTCAAAGAAGTAGTTGATTAAGAAGAAGAGGAAGAAGAAGAAGAAGAATATGATGAAAAAGAAGAAGAAGAATAGGAAGAAAAAAAAGGAGAACAATAAGAAAATGAAGAAGAAGAAGAAGAAGAAGAATAAGAAGAGAAGTAGGAAGAAGAAGAAGAAGAAGAAGATAAAGAAAATGATAGAGAAGAAGCACAAGAAGAAGAAGAGGAAGAGGAAGAAGAAAAACAAGAAGACAAAGAAGAAGAAGATGAAGATGAAGAAGATAAAGAAGAAAAAGAAGAATACGAAGAAGAAGAAGAAGAGGAAGACAAACAAAAAGAAGATGAAGAAAAAGAAGAAGAAGATGAAGAAGAAGAAGAAGAAGAAGACGAAGAAAAGAAGAAAAAGAATAGGATGAAGAAGAAGACCAAGTAGAGGATGATGAAGAAGAGAGAAGAAGAAGAAGAAGACGAACAAGAAGAAGAACAAGAAGAAAAAGGCGAAGAAGAAGAAGAACAAGAAGTAGAAGGAAAAGGGGAATAAACTGAAGAAGTCGATGAAGAAGAAAATTAAGATGAAGATGAAGAAGAAAATTAAGATGAAGATGAAGAAGAAGAAGGAGAAGAAGATGATGAAGGAGAAGAAGAAGAAGGATAAGAAGAAGTCAAAGCAGAAGAAGAAGAAGAAGAAGAAGAAGAAGAAGAAGAGATGAAGATGACGAAAAAGAAGATGAAGTAAAAGAACAAGTAGAAGTAGTAGTAGTAGTAGTAGAAGAAGAAGAAGAAGAAGAAGAAGAAAATGAAGAAGAAGAAGAAGAAGAAAAAGAAGAAGAAAAAGAAGAAGAAGAAGAAGAAGAAGAGGAACAAGAAGAAGAAGAAGTGGAAGAAGAATCAGACGACAAAAAAGATGAAGAAGAAGAAGAAGAATTTGAAGAAGAAGCGGAAGTAGATGAAGAAGAAGAATATGAAAAGGAAGATGAAGAAAAAGTAGAAG
>JAIUJO010001049.1:205000-210000 GCA_023846275.1 Vanilla planifolia | reverse complement strand
AAGAAGAAGAAGGAGAAAAAGAAGAAGAAAAGGAGAAAGAAGATGAAGAAGAAGAAAAAGAGGAATAAACTGAAGAAGTCGAAGAAGAAGAAAAAGAAGAAGACCACCATGAAGAAGAAGAAGAAGTAGAAGAAGATGAAGGGGAAGAAGATGAAGGATTAGAAGAAGGCAAAGAAGAAGAAGAAGAAAAAGTAGAAAAAGAAGAAGAAGAAGAAGATGATGATGATGAAGATGAAGTAAAAGAAGAAGAAGAAGAAGAAGAAGAAGAAGGAGAAGATGAAGAAGAAGAAGAAGAAGGAGAAGAAAATGAGGAGGAAGAAGAAGAAGAAGAACAAGAAGAAGAAGGAGGCGAAGAAGAAAAACAAGAAGATGATGAGAATGAAGAAGAAATACAAAAAGAAGAAGACGAAGAAGAGGAAGAAGAAGAAGATGATGAAAAAGAAAAGGAAAAAGAAGAAGAAGATGATGAAGAAGAAAAAGAAGAAAAAGAAGAAGAAGAAGAAGAAGATGATGATGATGATGATGAAGAAAATGAAGAAGAAGAAGAAGAAGTAGAAGAAGAAGAGGAGGAGGAAGAAAAATAAGTACATGATGAAGAATAAGAAGAAGAAGAAGAAGAAAAAGAAAATGAAGAAGAAGAAGAATAATAATAAGATGAAGAATAATAATGTGAAGAAGAAGGAATAGAAGAATAAGAAGAATAAGAAGAAGAAGAATGAGTTGGAGAAGAGCACAAAGAAGCAAAGGAAGAAGAAAAAGAAGACAAAACAGTAGAAGGCGAAGAAGAAGAAGAAGATAAAGAAGAAGAAGGCACAGAAGAAGAAGTCGAAGATGAAGAAGAAGGCAAAGACGAGGAACAGTAGGACAACAAAGTGGAAAAAGAAGAAGAACAAGAACAAGAACAAGTAGTTGACGATGAAGAAGAAGTAGAAGAAGAAGGAAAGAAGTAGATGAAGAAGAAGAAGAGGAAGAAGAAACAGAAGAAGATGAAGAAGAAGAAGAAGAAGAAGAAGAATAAGATGAGATGATGATGAAGAAGTAGATTAAGAAGAAGAGGAAGAAGTGGACAAAGAAGAAGAAGATGAAGAGGATGACAATGATGAAGAAAAAGAAGTAGGCAAAAAAGAAGAAGAACAACAAGAAGTAGAAGAAGAAGAACAAGATGATGACGAACAAAACGAAGAACAATTCGAAGATGATGAAGGAGAAGAAGAAAAAAACGAGAAGAAGAAAAAGAAGAAGATGAAAAGATGATGATGATGAAGAAGAAGAAGGAGAAGATGATGATGAATAATAATAATAATAACAAGAAGAAGATTACAACGAAGAAGAAGAAGAAGAAAAAGGTGAAGGTGAAGAAGAAGACTAAGATAAAGAAGAAGAAGAGGAAGAAGAAGAGAAAGAAGAAGAAGAAGAATAATAAAAGAAGAAGAAGAAGAAGAAGAAGTAGGACAAGTAGTTATGAAAAAGAAGAAGAAAAGAAGTAGATAAAGAAGAAGAAGAAGAGGAAGATAAGAAGAAAAAGAAGAAGATGATGAAGAAGAAGAAGAAGAATAAGATGAGAAGAAGAAGAAGTAGAGGAAGAAGATAAAGAAGAAGAAGAAGAAGAAGAAGAAGATGAAGAAGAAGAAAAGAAGAAGAAGAAGAAGAAGAAGAAGAAAATGAAGAAAAAGAAGAAGAGGAAGAAGAGGAAGAAGAAGAAAAGGCAAAGAAAAATGGGAAGATGAAGAAGAAAATAAAAAGAAGAAAAATGGTGGAAGAAGAAGAAAAAGGAGCTAATGATCACGTTGAAGAAGTAGTAGAAGAAGAAGATGACGAAGAAGAAGAAAAAGAAGAAGAAAAGAAGAAGAATAAAAAGAAGAAGAAGAAGAAGGAGAAAAAGAAGAAGAAGTAGAAGAAGGAGAAGAAAAGTAGAAGAAGACGAAGAAGGAGAAGAAGAAGAAGAAGAAGAAGAAGAAGAAGAAGAATAAGAAGAAGCAGAAGAAGAAGAAGAAGAAGAAGAAGAAGAAGCAGAAGGCCAGGACAAAGAAGAAGAAGAAAAAAAAGGTGAAGATGAAGAAGTAGACGAACGAGACGAACAAGAAGAAGAAGAAAAAGAGGAACGAAAAGAAGAAGAGGAACGAAAAGAAGAAGAAGAAGAAGAAGAAGAAGAAGAAGAAGAAGAAAAAGAAGAAAAAAAAAGAAGACGAAGAATAAGAAAATGAAGAAGAAGATGACTAAGAAAAGAAGAAGAAGAAAACAAAGAAACAGAACAGAGAGAAGAAGAACAAGATAAAGATGAGAAAGAGGAAGAAGAAGAAGAAGAAGAAGAAGAGGAAGAAGTAGAAGAAGAAAAATAAAAAGAACAAAAATACAAAGAAGAAAAAGAAGAACTAGATAATGAAAACGAAGAAGAAGAAAAAGATGAAGATTAAGAAGAAGAAGAAGTGGAAGAAGAAGAGAAAGAGGAAGAAGAAGAAGAAGAAGAAGTTATAAAGGAAAAATAGGAAGGAGAAGAGGAGGAGGAAGAAGAAGAAGAAGGAGAAGAAGACGAAGATGAAGAAGGAGTGGAAGAAGAGGAAGAAGAAGAAGAAGAAAAAGAAAAAGATTAAGAAGACATAGAAGAAGCAAAAGAATAAAAAGAAGAAGAAGAAATAGAAAAAGAAGAGAAAAATTTGAAAAAGAAAAAGAAGGATTAGAAGAAGAAGAACAACAACAACAAGATGGAGAAGAAGAACAAAAAGAAAAAGTGGAAGAAGAAGTAGAAGAAGAGGAAGAAGAAGAAGAAAAATAAGAAAAAGTCGAAAAGGAAGAAGAAGAAGATGACGACAAAGAAGAAGAAGAATAAGAAATAGCAATAGAAGAAGAAGAAGAAGAAGAAGAAGTGGAAGAAGAAGAAGAAGAAGGAGGAAAAGAAGAAGTAATAGAAGAAGATGAAGAAGAATAAGAAGAAGAAGAAGTATAAGAAGAAGAGAAGAAGAAGAAGAATATGAAGAAGAAGGAAAAGGAAGAAGAAAAAGAACAACAAGAAGAAGAAGACAATGATGATAATGAAAAAGATGGGGAAGAAGAAGAGGAAGATGAAGAAGTCGAAGAAGTTGAACAATAAGAAGAAGAAGAGAAAGTCGGAGAAGAAGAAGAGGAAAAAGAAGAAGAAGAAGAAGACGAAGAAGTGGAAGAGGAAGGAGAAGATAAAGAAGAAGAAGAAGAAGAAGAAGAAGAAAAAGATGAAGAAGAAGAGAAGAAGAAGATGAAGAAGAAGAAGAAAATGTAGAAGAATAAGAATAAGAAGAAGATGATGAAGAAGATGAAGAGAAAGAAAAGGAAGAAGAAGAAGACGATGAAGAAGAAGAAGAACAAGAACAAGAAGACGCCAAAGACGATGACGACGATGAAGAAGACGAAGAAGAAGAAGAAGAACAACAACAAAAAGAAGGCAAGAAGAAGGAGAAGAAGAATAACAAGAATAAGAAGACAGAAAAAGAAGAAGAAGAAGAAGGAAAAGGAGATGAAGAAGAAAAAATGGAAGTGGAAGAAGAAGAAGATCGAATAGAAAGAGAAGAAAAATGGGTAGAAGAGGTAGAAGAAGAAGAAAAAGAAGAAGAAGAAGAAGAAGAATAAGTAGAAAAAGAAGAAGAAGAAGAAGAATAAAAAGAAGAAGAAGAAGAAAAGAAGAAGAAGAAGAAGAAGAAGAAGAAGAAGAAGTTGATTAAGGAGAAGAAGAAGAAGAAGTAGAAGAAGATGAAGATGAAGAAGAAGTAAAAGACAGAGAGGAAGAAGAAGAAGAATGAAATGTAGTAGTAGTAATAGTAGAAGAAGAAGAAGAAGAAGAAGAAGAAGCAGACGAGGAAGTAGAAGAAGAAGAAGAAGAAGAAGAAGAAAAAGAAGAAAAAGAAGAAGAAGAATATGAAGATGATGAAGAAGAAGAAGGAATAAAAGAAGGAGAAGAAAAAGGAGAAGAAGAAGAAGAAGAAGAAGGAGAATAAGAGGAAGAAGTAGAAGATAAAGGAGAACGGATAGTAAAGGAAGAAGGAGAAGAATAAGAAAAACAAGAAAAAAAGAGGAAAAAGAAGAAGAAGATGAAGATGAAGAAGAAGAAGAAGATTTGGAAGAAGAAGAAGAAGAAGAAGTGGAAGAAGATAAAAAATAAGAAGAAACAGAAGATGAAGAAGAAAAAGAAGAAGAAAAAGAAGAAGAAGAAGTCGAAGAAGAGGAAAAAGAAGAAGAAGAAGAAGAAGAAGAGGAAGAATAAGTTGAGATGAAGATGAAGAAATAAAATAAGAAGAAGAAGGAGAAGAAAAAGAAGAAGACGAAGATGACGAAGAAGAAGAAGACGAAGAAGATGACAGATGAAGAAAAAGAAGAAGTAGGTGAAAAAGAAGAAGAAGAAGAAGAAGAAGAAGAAGAACAAGATGATGACGAAGAAAACGAAGAACAATTCGAAGATGAAGAAGGAGAAGAAGAAAAACAAGAAGAAGAAAAAGAAGAAGAAAAGATGATGAAGAAGAAGAAGAAGACGATGATGATGAATAACAATAATAATAATAAGAAGAAGATTACGACAAAGAAGAAGAAGAGGAAAAAGGTGAAGATGAAGAAGAAGATTAAGATAAAGAAGAAGAAGAAGAAGAAGAAGAGAAAGAAGAAGAAAAGGAAGAAGAATAGAAGAAGAAGAAGAAGAAGAAGAGCAAGTAGTTATGATAAAGAAGAAGAAAAGAAGTAGATGAAGAAGAAGAAGAAGAAGAGAAGAAAGAAGAAGAAGAAGAAGAAGAAGAAGAAGAAGAATAATAAGATGAGAAGAAGACGAAGAAGTAGAGGAAGAAGATAAACATGAAGAAGATGTAGAAGAAGAAGAAGAAGAAGAAAAGAAGAAGAAGAAGAGGAAGAAGAAGAAGAAAAGGAAGAAAAAGAAGAAGAGGAAGAAGAGGAAGAACAAGAAGAGAAGGCAAAGAAAAAGAGGAAGAAGAGCAAGAAAATAAAAAGAAGAAAAATGGCGAAAGAAGAAGAAAAAGGAGATGATG
>JAIUJO010001049.1:197500-200000 GCA_023846275.1 Vanilla planifolia | reverse complement strand
GAAAAAGTAGAAGAATAAGTAGAAAAAGAAGAAATAGAATAGTAAAAAGAAGAAAAAATAAAAAGAAGAAAAATGGTGGAAGAAGAAGAAAAAGGAGATGATGATGACGATGAAGAAGTAGGAGAAGAAGAAGAAGAAAAGGAAGAAGATGAAGAAGAAGAAGAAAAAATGTAAGAAGCAAAAGAAGAAGAAGAAGATGAAGTAGAAGAAGAAGAAGAGGAAGAAGAAGAAGAAGAAGAAGAAGACAAAGAAGATGAAGGAGAAGAAGAAGAAGAGGAGGAAGAAAAAGAAGAAGAAAAAGAGGAAGAGGAAGAAGAAGACGACGAAGAAGATGATGACGAAGAATAGGAAGAAGAAAAAACAAAGATGAAGATGAAGAAGAAGAAAAAGAAGAAGACAATGACTATGACAATTTTTGATGAAGAAGAAGAAGAAGAAGAAGAAGAAGGAAAAGAAGAAGAATTAGAGGAAGTCCAAGAAGAAGTAGGAGGAGGAAGAGGAGGAGGAGGAGGAGGAGAAGAAGAAGTAGAAGAAGAAGAAGAAGATGAGTAATAAGAAGAGGATGAAGTTGACAAAAAAAATGAAGAAGAATAAGAAGAAGAAGAAGAGGAAGAAGTAAAAGAAGAGGAAGGAAAGGGGAAGAAGAAGAAGAAGAAGAAGAAGTAGAAGTAGAAGAAGAAGAAGAAGAAGGCCATGAAAAAATGAAGAAGAAGAAAAAGGTGAAGATGAAGAAGAAGAAGGAGACAAAGAAGAAGGAGGAGAAGAAGAAGAAGAATTAGATGAAGTCAAAGAAGAAGAAGGAGGAAGAGGACGAGTAGGAGAAGAAGAAGAAGAAAAAGAAGATGATGATGATGATGATGAAGAAATTGAAGAAGTAGAAGGAGAAGATGAAGAAGAAGAAGAAAAAGATGAAGAAGAAGAAGAAGAAGAAAAAGAAGACAAAGAAGGAGGAGAAGAAGAAGATGAAGATGATGACGATGATGATGATAACTATTGGTGAAGAACAAGACGAACAAAAAGAAGAAGAAGAAGAAGAAAAGAAGAAGATTTGAATAAGAAGAAGAAAAGAAAGAAGAAGATGAAAAAGAAGAAGAATAAGAAGAAGAAAAAGAAGAAATAAAATAGTAAGAAGAAGAAGAAGAAGAAAAATTAAAACAACAAAAATAAGATGATTTAGGAGAAGACGAAAAAGAAGAAGAAAGAAAGAAGAAGGACAAGAAGAAATAGAAGAAGAAGAAGAGAAAGGAAAAGAAGAAGAAGAAGAAGAAAAAGAAGAAAAAAATGAAGACAGAGAATAAGAAAATGATGAAGAAGGCGACTAAGAAAAGAAGAAGAAAACGAAGAAGCAGAACATAGAGAAGAAGATGAAAAAGAATATGACAAAGAAGAAGAAGAAGAATAAGAAGAAGAGGAAAAAGTAAAAGAAGAAAAATACAAAGAAGAAAACAAAGAACTAGATAATGAAGATAGAGAAAAAGAAGAAGAAGATGAAGATTAAGAAGAAGAAGAAGAAGTAGAAGAAGAAAAGTAGAAGGAGAGAAAGAGGAAGAAAAAGAAGAAGTTATAAAGGAAAAACAAGAAGGAGAAGAGGAGGAAGAAGAAGATGATGAAGAAGAAGAAGACGACGATGAAGAAGAAGTGGAAGAAGAAGAAGAAGGAGAAAAAGAAAAAGATTAAGAAGACAAAGATGATGTAGAAGAATATGAAGAAGAAGAAGAAGAAGAAATAGAAAAAGAAGAAAAAGAAAAAGAAGGAGAAGAAGTAGAAGAAGAAGAACAAAATGGAGAAGAAGAAGTAGAAGAAGAGGAAGAAGAAGAAGAAGAAGAAGAGGAAGAAGAAGGAGCAAAAAAAGAAAAAGTAGAAGAGGAAGAAGAAGAAGATGACGACGAAGAAGAAGAAGAAAAACAAGTAGAAGAAGAAGAAGAAGAAGAAGAAGAAGAAGAAGAAGAAAATGAAGAAGAAAAAGAAGAAGGAAAAGAAGAGATAGGAGAAGAAGATGAAGAAGAATAAGAAGAAGATGTATAAGAAGAAAAGAAAAAGATGAAGAAGAAGGCAAAGGAAGAAGAAAAACAAGAAGAAGAAGAAGAAGACGATGGTGATCATGAAAAAGAAGCGGAAGAATAAGAAAAAGATGAAGAAGTGGAAGAACAATAAGAAGAAGAAGAAGAGGAACTCGAAGAAGAAGAAGAGGAGAAGAAAAAGAAGAAGAAGAAGAAGAAGAAGAAGACGAAGAAGAGGAAGAGGAAGAAGAAGAAAAAGAAGATGAAGAAGAAGAAGAAGATCATGATGATGAAGAAGAAAAAATGGAAGAAGAAGAGAAGAAGAATATGATGAAGAAGAAAATGTAGAAGAATAAGAATAAGAAAAATAAAAAGAAGATGAAGAAGGAATTGAAGAAGATGAAGACAAAGAAGTGGAAGAAGAAGAAGATGAAGATAATGAAGAAGAAGAAGAAAAAAAAGAAGATGTCAAAGACGATGATGAAAATGAAGAAGAGGAA
>JAIUJO010001049.1:185000-192500 GCA_023846275.1 Vanilla planifolia | reverse complement strand
AAGAAGAAGAAGACGAGGAAGCAGCAGAAGATGAAGAAAACAGAAGAAGAAGAAGTCGATGAAGAAGTAGAAGAAGAAGATGAAGGCGACGACAATGAAGAAGAAGAATAATAAGTTGAAGAAGGAGAAAAAGAAGAAGAACAACTTGAACAACAAAAATGCGAAGAAGAAGACAAAGAAGAAGAAGAAGAAGAAGAAGAAGAAGAAGAAGAAGAAAAATAAGAAGAAGAAGAAGAAGAAGGAAGAGAAAAAGGAAAAGATGAAAAAGAAGAAGAAGAAGAAGTAGAAGAACAAGAAGTAAAAGAAGAAGAAGAAGAAGAAGAAGAAGATGTAGACAAAGAAGAAGAAGAAGAAGAAGAAGATTAAGAAGGAACACACAAAGAAGAAGAGAAAGAAGGTGAGGAAGAAGAAGAAAAAGAAGAAGAAGAAGAAGATGATGAAGAAGAAGTAGAAGAAAAATAAGAAGAACGCAAAGAATAAGAAGATGATGGAGAAGGAAAACAAAAGGAAAAAAGTGGAAGAAGAAGAAGAAGATGATAATCACGATGAAGCAGAAGATGAAGTAGAAGAAGAAGAAGAAGAATAAAAATTGGAAGATGAAGAAGAAGAAGAAGAAGAAGAAGTTGAGGAAGAAGAAGATGATGATGATGAAAAAGAAGAGGACGAAGAAGATGACGAAGAAGACGAAGACGAAGAGGATGAGCAAGAAAAAGATGAAGAAGAAGAAAAAGAAGATGATGACTACGACATGGCGAATTAGAAGAAAAAGAAAAGGTGAAGATGAAGAGGAAAAGAAGAAGAAGAAGTAGAAGAAAAAGAAAAAGTAGAAGAAAAAAAGAAGCAAAAGAATATGACAAAGAAGAAGAAGACAAAGAAGAAGAAGAAAGCATAAATGAAGAAGAATAAGAAGAATGGGATGATGATGAAGATGATGATTACAATGATGAAGAAGAAGGAGAAGTAGAAGAAGAAGATGATGAAGAAGCTTAAGTAGGAGACGACAAAGAAGAAGAAGAATAGGAAGAAGATTAGGAGGAGGAAGAAGAAAAATAAGAATAAGAACAAGAAGAAAAATAACAATAATAATAAGAAGAATAATAAATGGAGAAGAAAAAGAAAAAAATTTAGAAGAATAAAAATTAGATGAAGCAATAGAACAAGAAGATGGGAAAGAAGAATAGTGTGATGAAGGAGAAGATGAAGAAGAAGAAGAAGAAGAGGAAGAAAAACAAGAAG
Organism: Vanilla planifolia; assembly: GCA_023846275.1. Classification (NCBI taxonomy): domain Eukaryota; kingdom Viridiplantae; phylum Streptophyta; class Magnoliopsida; order Asparagales; family Orchidaceae; genus Vanilla; species Vanilla planifolia. The sequence continues at coordinate 191,264 of JAIUJO010001049.1, read as the reverse complement.
AATAAGAAGAAGTTGAAAAAGAAGAAGAAAAGGAAGACAAAGACGAAGAAGAAGAAGTTGAAGAAAATGATGAGGAAGAAAAACAAGAAGAAAAAACTAACAAGAAGAAGAGGGAGATGAAGAAGAAGAAGAAGAAGAAGAAGAAGAAGAAGAAGAAGAGGAGGAGGAGGAGGAGGAAGAAGAAGAAGAAGAAGAAAAAGATGAAGAAGAAAAAGAAGAAGAACAGCAAGATGAAGAAGGCAAAGAAGAAGTAGAACAAGAAGAAGAAGAAGAAGAAGAAGAAGTAAAAGAGGAAGAGAAAGAAGAAGAAGAAGGAGTAAAGGGAGAAGAAGAAGGAGGACAATCGAAAGAAGAAGAGGAAGAGGTAGATGAAGAAGAAGCTGAAGAAGAAGAAGAACAAGAAGAAGAATAATAATAAAAAGAAAAAGACATTGAAGAAGAAGATAAGAAGAAGAACAAGAAGATGAAGATGAAGAAGAAGAAGAAGAAAGAGAAGAAGTAGTAATGGAAGAAGAACCAGAAGAAGAAGTAGAAGAGGAAGAAAAAGAAGATGAAGAAGAAGAAGAAAAAGAAGATGAAGAAGAAGAAGAAAAAGTAGAAGTCAAAGAAGAAGAAGGAGAAGAAGGAGGTGATGATGATGATGAAGAAGGAGAAGAATAAGAAGTAGAAGAAGAAGTAGAACAACAACAACAAGATGAAGAAGAAGAAGAAGAAGGAATAGAAGAAGGAGAAGAAGAAGAAAAAGAAAAAAATGGAAAAAGAAGAAGTTGAAGATGAAGAAGAAGGCAAAGAAGAAGAAAAACAAGAAAAAGAAGATGAACAAGAAGAATAAGACCATGTCAAAGAAGAAGAAGAAGATGATGATGATGTCGAAGAAGAATGAGAAGAAGAAGAAGAACAGTAAGAAGAAGAAGAAGAAGAAGAGAAAGTCAAAGAAGAAGGAGAAGAAGAAGAAGATGATGAAAAAAATGAAGAAGAAGAAGAAGAAGAAGAGGAAGAAGAAGAAGAAGTCAAAGAAGAGGAAGAAGAAGATGAAGAAGAAGAAGAAAAAGAAGAAGAAGAAGAGAAGAAGTATAAGAAGAAGAAGAATTAGAATGATAATAATATTAAGAAGAATAAGAGGAAGAAGAAGACGACCCAAAAGATGAAGACGAAGAAGAGGAAGAAGAAGAAGATGAAGAAGAAGAAGAAGAAGAAGAAGAAGAACAAAAAGAAGAAGAAGAGGAGGAGGACGAGGAGGAGGAAGAAGAAGAAGAAGAAGAAGAAGAAGAAAAAGATGAAGAAAAAAAAGAAGAAGAATCAGATGAAAAAGGCAAAGAAGAAGTAGAACAAGAAGGAGAAGAACAAGAAGAAGAAGTCAAAGAGGAAGAGAAAGAAGAAGAAGACGGAGGAGAATCAGAAGAAGAAGAGGAAGAAGTAGATGAATAAGAAGCTAAAGAAGAAGCTAAAGAAGAAGAAGAACATGAAGAAGAAGAATAATAAAAAGAAGAACAAGATGTTGAAGAAGAAGATAAGAAGAAGAAGAAGAAGAAGAAGAAAGAGAAGATATAGAAGAGGAAGAAGAACCAAAAGTAGAAGTAAAAGAGGAAGAAAAAGAAGAACAAGAAGTCAAAGAAAAAGAAGAAGAAGGAGGTGATGATGATGATGAAGAAGGAGAAAAATAAGAAGTAGAAGAAGTAGAACAACAACAACAAGATGAAGAAGAAGGAATAAAAGAAGGAGAAGAAGAAGAAGAAGAAGAAAAAGAAAAAAAGGAAAATAAAAGAAGTTGAAGATGAGGAAGAAGGCAAAGAAGAAGAATAAGAAGTCAAACAAGAAAAAGAAGATGAACAAGAATAATAAGACCATGACAAAGAAGAAGAAGAAGAAGATGATGATGTCGAAGAAGAATGAGAAGAAGAAGAAGAACGGGAAGAAGAAGAAGAAGAAGAAGAAGAAGAAGATGATGATGAAGAAGAAGAAGAAGAGGAAGAAGAAGAAGAAGAGGAAGAAGAAGAAGAAGAAGAAGACGAAGAAGAGGAAGAAGAAGATGAAGAAGAAGAAGAAAGAGAAGAAGAAGAAGAAGAGAAGAAGTATAACAAGAAGAAGAAGAAGAAGAATGATAATAATAATAAGAAGAAGAAGAGGAAGAAGAAGACAACCAAGAAGATGAAGACGAAGAAGAGGAAGATGAAGAAGATGAAGAAGAAGAAGAAGAAGATGAAGAAGACAAAAAAGTTGACGACGAAGAAGAAGAAGTAGAAGACGAAGAAGATGATGATAAAGAAGAGGAAGAAGAAGAAGAAGATGATGATGAAGAAGAAGAAGAAGAAAAAGAAGAAGAAGAAAAAGAAGAAGAAGAGGTCGAAGTTGTAGAAGAAGAAGAAGAAAAAGAAGATGACGGTAAAGAAGCAGACAAGAAGAGGAAGAAGATGTTGATGAAGATGAAGATGTTGAAAGTGAAGAAGGAAAAGAAGAAGAAGAAGAAGAAGAAGAAGAAGAACAAAAACAAAAAAAAGAAGAGGAAGATGAAGAACAATTAGTGGAAAATGATGATGATGATGATGATGTTGATGAGAAGAAGAAGAAGATGAAGATGACGAAGAATAAGTGGAAGTTGAAGAAGTAGAAGAAGAAGAACAAGAAGAAGATGATGAAGAGGAAGAAGAAAAAGAAGTAGAAGAAGAGAAAGATGTAGTAGAAGAAGATGATGATGAAGAAGTAGAAGAAGAAGAGAAAGAAGAAGAAGAGTAAGAAGAAGAAGATGACGAAGAAGATGAAAATGTAGAATAGGAAGAAGAACATTATGATGAAGAAGAAGAAGAAGAAGACGAAGAAGACCACGAAAAAATAAAAGAAGAAAAGGAAAAAAGATGAAAATGAAAAAGGAGAAGTAGAACAAGAAGAACAAGAAGAAGAAGGAGAGTCAAAGAAGAATAAGAATAAGGAGAAGAAGAAGAAGAAGAAGAATATGATGATGACGAAGAAGAAGAAGAGGAAGTAGAAGAAGAAGAAGGAGAAGGAGAAGAAGAAGAAGAAGAAGAAGAAGACGAAGAAGAAGAAATAGTAAAAGAATAAGAAGAAGGAGAAGAAGAAAGATGGGAAAAAGAAGTAGTAGCAGAAGAAGAAGGAGAAAAAGAATTAGAAGAACAAAAAGAAGAAGAAGAATACTATGATGAAGAAGAAGGATAAGAAAAAGTCATAATTGAAGAAGAAGGTGAAGGTAAAGAAGAAGAAGAAGAAGAAGAAGAAGAAGAAGAAGAAAAGAAGGAAAAGACAAAGAAAAAGAAGAAGAACAAGAAGGTGAAGAAGAACAAGAAGAAGAAGAAGAAGAAGAAGATGAAGAAGAAGAAGATGATGATGATGGAGAAGAAGAAGAAGTAGAAAGTAAAGAAGAAGACGATGAAGAAGAAGAAGAAAAAGAGGAGGAGAAGGAGGAGGATGTAGAAGAAGAATAAGATGAAGAAAATTGTTGAAAAAGAACAATAAGCTGGAGAAGAAGAAGAATAATAAAAAGGATGAGGAGAAGAAGAAGAAGAAGAAAAACAAGAAGGGCAAAAATAAGAAGCAGGAGAAGAAGAAGAAGAAGAAGAAGAAGAAGAAGGAGAACACGAAGAAGGCAAAGAAGAAGAAGAAGAAGAAGAAGAAGAAGAAGTGGAAGAGGTAGAAGAAGAAGATGATGAGTAAGAAAAAGAAGAACAAGGAGATGAAGAAGTAGAAGAAGGAAAAGAAGAAGAGGAAAAGAAGAAGAAGAAGAAGAAAAAGAGGAAGAAGACTATGATGAAGAAGAAGAAGAAGAAAAAGGTGAAGATGAAGAAGAAGATTAAGATAAAGATGAAGAAGAAGAAGAAGAAGAAGAAGAAGAGAAAGAAGAAAAGGAAGAAGAAAACATGAAAAAGAAGAAGAAGAAGAAGGAGAATATGAAGAAGAAGAAAAAGAAGAAGAAGAAGAAGACAAAGAAGAAGAAGAAGAAGAAGAAGAATAATACATAGAAGAAGAAGAAGAAGAAGACAAAGAAGAAGGAGAAGAAGAAGAAGAAGAAGAAGAAGAAGAAGAAGAGGAAGAAGAAAAACAAGATGATGATGATGATAATGACAACGATGAATAAGAAGAAGAAGAAGAAGATGATGATGATGAAGAAGAAGAAGAAGAAGGTGATGATGATGATGAAGTAGAAGAAGAAGTAGAAGAATATGATGAAAAGAACGAAGAAGATGAATAAGAAGAAGAGGAAGAAGAGGAAGAAGAAGAAGACGACGAAAAAGAAGAAGAAGAAGAAGTAGATCATGAAGAAGGAGAAGGAGATGAAGATGAAGAAGAAGAGGAAGAAGAAGAAGAAGTTGAAGAGGAAGAAGAAGTAGAAGAAGAAGAAAAAGAAGACAAAAAAGAAGAAGGAAAAAAAGGCAAAGAAGAAAAAGAAGAAGAAGAAGAAGAAAAGGAAGAAGAAGATAAGTAGAATTAGAAGAGGAAGAAGAAGAAGAAGAAGAAAAAAGATGATGAAGAGGAAGAAGATGGAGGAGGAGGAGAAGAAGAAGAAGAAGACGAAAAAGATGACGTTGCTTAAGAAGAAGAAGTAAAAGAAGAAGAAGAAGAAGGTGAAGCATAAGAAGAAGAAGAAGAAGAAGAAGAAGAAGAAGAATAAGAACAAGAAGAAGAAGAGAAGAAGATGTTGAAGAGAAAGGAAAAGAAGAAGAAGATGGATTAAAAAGGGAAGAAGAATGAGAAGAAGAGGAGGAGGAAGAAGAAGAAGAAGAAAAATAATAAGAATAATAAGAAGAAGAAGAGTAAAAGAAGTAGTCAAAGAAGAAAAAGAAGAGGAAGAAAAAGGAACTAGAAAAAGAACAAGGAGTAGAAGAAGAAGATGGAGAGGTGGTAGAAGAAGAAGAAGAGGAAGAAGAAGAAGAAAATGAAGAAGTAGAAGAAAAAGATGAAGAAGATAAAGAAGAGAAAGATGAAGAAGATGAAGAAGAAGAAGAAGAAGAAGAAGAAAAAGATGAAGTAAAACTAGTCGAAGAAGAAGAAGAACAAGAAGAAAAAGAAGAAGATGATGAAGACGAAGAATATTGAAAGAAGTAGAAGAAGAAGAACAAGAAGAAGAAGAAGAAGAAGATGAAGAAGAAGAAGAAGAAGAAGAAAGAAGTGAAATAAGATGAAGAAGAAGAAGTAGAAGAAGAAGAAGAAGTGGAAGTGGAAGACGAAGAAGAAGAAGAAAAAGAGGATGTGGAAGAAGAAGAAGAAGAAGAAGAGGAAGAAGAAGAAGAAGAGAAAGCAGAACAAAGAAAAAAAATAAAAAAAGATAATAAAGAAGAAAAAGAAGAAGAAAACAAAGAAAAAGATGATTAAGAAAAAAATGAACAAGAAAATTAAGAGGTAGAAGAGGAGAAAAATTAGAAGGAGAAGAAGATGAAGAAGAAGAAGAAGAAGAAGAAGAAGAAAAAGAAGTAGAAGAAGAAGAACAAGAAAAAAGACAAGGAAGAAGAACATGAAGAAGCAGAAGAAAAGGAAGAAGAAGAAGAAGAAGAAGAAGATGAACAAGAAGAATCAATAAAAGGAGAAGAAGAAGGTGAAGAAGTGGATGAAGAAGAAGAAGAATATGTAGAAAAAAAGAAGTCGAAGAAGAGAAGAAGAAGACGAAGATGAAGAAGAAGAAGATGAGTAAAACGAGGAAGACGAAGAAAAAGAAGAAGAAGAAGCCAAAGAAGAGAAAAAGAAGAAGAAGAAGACGAAGAAGAAGAAGAATAAGAAGTAGAAGAAGAAGAAGAAGAAGAAGAAGAAAAAGAACAAGAACAACAAAAAAAGACAAAGAAAGAAACAGAGAAGAAGAAGAACAAGAAGTAGACGAAGAAGAAGGTGAAGCCAAAGAAGAAGAAGAAGAATAATAAGAAGAAGAAAAAGAAGTAGAAGACGAAGAAGAAGAGGAAGAAAAAGAAGTAGAAGAAGAACTTGAAGAAGAAGAAGAAGAAGAATAAGAAGTAAAAGAAGAAGAAGAAAATGAAGAGAAGAAGAAGCAGTAGTAATAGAAAATGGAGGAGAAGAAGAAGATGAGGACGATGAAGAAAAAGAAGAAGAAGAAGAAGAAGTGGAAGAAGAAGAAGAAGAAGAAGAAGAAGAATAACAAGTAGAAGAAGAAGAAGTGGAAGTAGAAGAAGAAGAAGATAAAAACGAAGATGATGAAGAAGATGAAGAAGAAGAAGAAGTAGAAGAGAAGAAAAAGAAGAAGAAGAAAAAGAAGAAGAAGAGAAAGAAGTAGAGAAGAAGAAGAAGAAAGAGAAGAAGAAGAAGCAA
>JAIUJO010001049.1:172500-175000 GCA_023846275.1 Vanilla planifolia | reverse complement strand
AGATAACGAAGAAGAAGTAGAAAAAGAAGAAGAAAAAGAAGAAGAAGATGTTGAAAAAGAAGAAGGAGACAAAAATGAAGAAGAAGAAGAAGAAGAAGAAGAAGAACATGAACAAGAAGAAGACGAAGAGGAGGAAGAGGAATAAGATGATGAAGAAGAAGAAGAAGAAGAAGAATAAAAAGAAGATGAAGAAGAAGATGAAGAAGTAGAAGAAGAAGAAGAAGAAGAAGAAGAAGAGGAAGAAGAAGAAGAAGTACAAGGAGAAGCATAAGAAGGAGAAGAAGAAGAAGAAGAAGAATAACCCAAAGAAGAAGAAGAAGAAGAAGGAGAAGAAGAAGAGCAAGAAGAAGAAGAACAAGAAGAAGAAGAAAAAGAAGGTAAAATAAAAGAGGGTGAAGAAGAACTAGATGAAGAGGAAGAAGGCACAAAAGAAGAAGAAGAAGACGAAGAAGAAGATGGCAAAGAAAATAAAGACAATGAAGAAGGGAAGAAAAAGAAGAAGAAGAAGATGAAGAAGAAGAAGTAGAAAACGAAGAAGATGACAAAGAAATAAAAGAATAAGAAGAAGAAGAAGAAGAAGAGGAAGATAAAGGAGGAGAAGAAGAAGAACAAGAATATCAAGAAGAAGAAGAAGAAGAAGAAGAAGACGAGAAAAAAGAAGAGGAAGAAGAAGAAGAAGAAGAAGAAGAAGATGAAGAAAACAAAGAAGAAGAAAAAGAAGAAAACAAAGAAGAAGAAGAAGAAGAGAAGGAAGAAGGAAACAAAGAAATGGAAGACAGAGAAGTCGAAGAAGAAGAAGCCGAAAAGGAAGAAGAAGAAGAAGTAGTAGCAGTAGGAGACGAAGAATACAAAGAAGAAGAAAAGGAATAAGAAGAAAAAGAAGAACAAAAGAAAAAGAAGATAAAGAAGAAGAAAAAGATAAAGAAGAAGAAGACGAATAAGAGAAGACAAAGAAGTGGAAGAAGAAGAAGATGAAGAAGAAGAAGAAGTAGAAGAAGTAGAAGGGGAAGAAAAAGTAGTAGTAGAAGAAGGAAATGAAGAAGAAGAACAACAACAAGAAGAAAAAGAATAATATTATGAAGAACAAGAAGAAGAAGATGCAGACAAGAAGTAGTAGAAGAAGAAGAAGAAGATGCACACAAGAAGTAGTAGTAGAAGAAGAAGAAGATGCAGTAGAAGAAAAAGAAGAAGAAGAAGAAGACGATGATGAAAAAGATGAAATTAAAGAAAGAGAAGAATAATAATATGAAGAAGAAGAAAAAGAGGAAGAAGACAGAGATGAAGATGATGAAGAAGAAGAAGAACAAGTAGTTGATGATGAATAAGAAGAAGAAGAACAAGAGGAAGAAGAAGAAGAAGAAGAACAAGAAGAAGAAAAAGAAGGAAAAGAAAACGAAGAAGAAGATGAAGAAGAATAAGAGAAGAAGAAGAAGAAGAAGGCAAAGAAAAAGAAGAAGAAGAAGAATATAAAAAGAAGAAAAGAAGTGGAAGATGAAAAAGAAGAAGATGATGATCACGAAGAAGAAGAAGAAGAAGAAGACGTAGAAGCAGAAGAAGAAGAACAAGAAGAAGTAGAACAAGAAGAGGAGGAAAAAAGTAGTACAAGAAGAAAAATAAGAATAATAATAATAATAATAATAATAATAATAATAATGTGAAGAAGAAGAATAAGAAGAAGAATGTGTAAGAGAAGAGGACGAGGAAGCGAAAGAAGAAGAAGACAAAGAAGAAGAAGAAGAAGAAGAAGAAGAAGAAGACAATGAAGAAGAAAAAGAGGAGGAAGAAGAAGAAGAAGCAGAAGAGGAGGAAGAAGAAGAATGAGAAAAAAGAAAAAGAGTAAAAAGAAAAAAGAAGAAGAAGAATAAAAACAAAAAGAAGAAGAATAAAAAGAAGAAGAAGAGGAAGAAGAAGAAGAATAGGAAGAAAACGAAGAAACAAAAGACGAAGAAGAAGAAGAATAACAAGTAGTAGTAGTAGAAGAAGAAGTAGAATAAGAAGAAGAAGAAGAAGAGGAGGAGGAGAAGAAGATGAAGAAGAAGAAGAAGAAGAGGAAGAAGAAGAAGAAAAAGAGGAAGAAGACAAACAAGAGGAAGAAAATCAACACAAAGAAGAAGATGACGAAGAAGATGAAGAAGGAGAAGTTGAAGAAGAAGAAAAAGAAGAGGAAGAAGAAGAAGAAGAAAATAAAAAAGAAGATCAGGAAGAAGAAGATGAAGAAGAAGATGACGAAGAAGAAGAAGTAGAAGAAGAAGAAGAAGAAAAGGGTGAGGAAGAAGAAGAAGATGATGATGATGATGATCATGATTAAGAAGAAGAATAAGAATAAGAAAAGAAGAAGGTAAAGAAGAATAAGATGAAGAAGAAAAAGAAGAAGAAGAAGAAGAAGAAGAAGAAGAACAAGAAGAAAAAGAGGAATAAACTGTAGAAGTCGAAGAAGAAAAAGAAGTTGATTAGGAAGAAGAAGAGGAGGAAGAAGAAGAAGAATGTGATGAAGAAGAAG
>JAIUJO010001049.1:155000-165000 GCA_023846275.1 Vanilla planifolia | reverse complement strand
GAAAAGGAAGAAGAGGAAGATGTAGAAGACAAACAAGAGGAGGAAAATCAACACGAAGAACAAGAAGATGAAGAAGATGAAAAAAGAAATGAAGAAGATGAAGAAAGAGAAGAAGTAGACGAAGAAGGAGAAGATGAAGAAGAAGAAGAAGAAGAAGAGGAAGAAGAAGAAGAAGAAAATAAAAAAGAAGAACAAGAAGAGGAAGAAGATGAAGATGGCCAAGAAGAAAAAGTAGAAGAAAAAGAAAAAGAAAAAGATGAGGAAGAAGAAGAAGATGATGATGATGATGATCATGATTAAGAAGAAGAAGAAGAAGAATAAGAAAAGAAGAAAGTGAAGAAGATGAAGAAGAAGAACAAGAAGGATAAGAACAAGTAGAAGAAGAAGATGAACAAAAAGAAAAGAGGAATAAACTGTAGAAGTCAAAGAAGAAGTTGATGAAGAAGAACAAGAAGTTAATTAAGAAGAAGAAGAGGAGGAAGAAGAAGAAGAATGTGAAGAAGAAGAAGAAGAAGAAGAAGAAGAATAAGAAGAAGAAAAAGAAGAAGGCAAAGGAGAACAATAAGAAGAAGAAGAAGAAGAAGAAGAGGACGAAGAAGATGAAGAAGAAGAAGATAAAGAAAATGAAGGAGAAGAAGCATAGGAAGAAGAAGTGGAAGAGGAAGAAGAAAAAAAAGAAGACAAAGAAGAAAAAGAAGAATAAGATGAGGAAGAAGAGGAAGACAATGAAAAAGAAGAAGAAGAAGAAGAAGACAACATAGAAGAAGAAGGTGAAGAAAAGAAGAAAAAGAACAAAATGAAGAAGAAGACCAAGAAGAGGAAGATGAAGAAGGGAGAAGAGAAGAAGAAGAAGAAGAAGAAGAAGAACAAGAAGAAAAAGGCGAAGAAGAAGAAGAAGAAGAAGAAGAAGAAGAAGAAAAAGAGGCATAAACTGAAGAAGTCGATGAAGAAGAAAATTAAGATGAAGATGAAGAAGAAGAAAAAGAAGGAGAAGAAGATGATGAAGGGGAAGTGGAAGAAGGATAAGAAGAAGTCGAAGCAGAAGAAGAACAAGCAGAAGAAAAAGAAGAAGAAGATGAAGATGACGAAAAAGAAGATGAAGAAGTAAAAGAACAAGTAGAAGTAGAAGAAGAAGAAGAAAACGAAGAAGAAGAAGAAAAAGAGGAAGAAGATGATGAAGAAGGAGACAAAAACAAAGAAGAAGAACAACAACAAGAAAAGAAGAAGAAAAAGAAGAAGAAGAAAAAGAAGAAGAAGAAAAAGAAGAAGAAGAAGAAGAATAAGAAAAGGAAGATGAAGAAAAAGAAAAAGAAGAAGTTGAAGATGAAGAGGAAGAGGAAGAAGAAAAAGTATAAGATGAAGAATAAGAAGGAAGAGAAGAAGAAGAAGAAGAAGAATAAGAGGAAGAAGGAGAAGAAGAGGAGCAAGAAGAAGAAGAAGAAGAAGATGATGAAAAAGAAGAAAAAATAGAAGAAGGCAAAGATGAAGTAGATGAAGAGGAAGAAGAAGAAGGCACAAAAGATAAAGAATAAGACTTAGAAGAATAAGGCAAATAAAACGAAGATGAAGAAGAGGAAGACGAAGAAGAGGACGAAGAAGAAGGGAAGAAGAAGAAGAAGAAGAAGAAGTAAAAGAACATGAAGAAGAAGAATATAAAGGAGAAGAAAAAGAAGTTCAAGAAGAAGAACAAGAAGAAGAAGATGACGAAGAAAAAGAAGAAAAAAAAGAAGAAGAGAAGAAGACAAAGAAGAAGGAAATAAAGAAAAGGATGACAAAGAAGAGGAAGAAGATGAAGACGAAAAGGAAGTAGAAGAAGAAGTAGTAGTATTAGTAGTAGAATAAGAAGAAGACAAAGAAGAAGAAGTGGAAGAAGAAGAAGAATAGCAAGAAGAAGAAGAAGATGAAGAAGAGGATGAAGAAGAAGAAGAAGAAGTAGAAGAAGAAGAAGAAGTGGAAGAAGAAGAAGAAGAAGAAGAAGAACAATAAGAAGAAAAAGAATAAGATGAAGAAGAAAATGTAGAAGAAGATGGTGACAAACAAGATAAAGAAGAAGAAGAAGAAGACGTTGAAGAAGAAGATGAAGTAGAAGAAAGAGAAGAAAAAGAAGAAGAAGAAGAAGAAGAAGTAGAAGAAGAAGAGGAAGAAGATGGAGATGAAGAAGAACAAGAAGGAGAAGAAGAAGAAGAAGAAGAATAAGTAGTTGATGATGAGTAAGGAGAAGAAGAAGAAGAACAAAAGAAGTAGATGATGAAGAATAAGGAGGAGTTGAAGATTAAGAAGAATAAGAAGAAGAAGATGAAGAAGACAAAGAAGACAACAAAGTAGGAGACGAAGAAGAAGAAGATGAAAAAGATGAAGAAAAAGAAGAAGATGAAGGAGAAGGAGAAGAAGAGGAATAAGAAGAAGAAGAAGAAGATGACAAAGAAGAACAAGAGGAAGAAGAAGAAGAAGAATATAAAAATAATAAATGAAGTAGAAGAAGAAAAAGAAGAAGATGATGATCACGATGAAGAAGATGAAGAAGAAGAAGAGGAAGACAAAGAACACGAAGAAGAAGAAGAAGTTGATTAAGAAGAAAACGAATAAGAGGAAGAAGAAGAAGAAGAAGAAGAAGAGGAGGACGATGAAGATGATGATGAAGAAGAAGTGGAAGAAGAAGAAGAAGAAGAAGAAGAAGAGGATGTAAAAGAATGAGAAGAAGAAAAAGAACAAAAAGAAAAAAAAGAAGAAGAAGAACAAAAAGAAGATGAAGGAAAATAAGAAGAAGTAGAAGGAGAAGAACAAGAAGAAGAAGATGAACTAGTAGAAGGAGAAGCAGAAGAAGTAGAAGAAGAAGAACAGGAAGAAGAAGAAGAAGAGGAAGAAGAAGAAGAAGAACAAGAAGAAAAAGAAGAAGAAGAAGATGATGAAGAAGAGGAAGAAAAAGAAGTAGAAAAGTCAAAGAAGAAGAAGAGCAAGATGACAAAGAAGAAGAAGAATAACAAGTAGTAGTAGTAGTAGAAGAAGAAGAAGAAGAAGTGGAAGAAGAAGAAGAAGAGGAGGAGAAGAAGAAGAAGAGGAGGAAGAAGAAGAAGAATTGGAAGAAGAAGAAGAATTGAAAGACGAAGAAGAATAGGAAAAAGACAAACAAGAGGAAGAAGACAAAGACGAAGAAGAAGAAGTAGGAGAAGAAGAAGAAGAAGAGGAAGAAGCAGAAGAAGAAAAAGCAGGAGAACAGGAAAAAGAAGAAGAAGGAGAAGTACACGAAGAAGAAGAAGAAAAAGAAGAAGTGGAAGAAGTAGCAGAAGAAGCAAAATAAAATGAAGAAGAAGAGGGCGAAGAAGTAGATGACTAAGTGAAAGACAATGAAGAAGAAAAAGAAGAAGAGGGAGAAAAAATAGAAGAAGAAAATGAGAAAAGAAGAAGAAGAAGAAGAAGATAAAGCAAAAGAAGAAGTTGAAGAAGAAGAAAAACGATGAAGTGGAGGAAGAAGAAGGAGAAGAAGAGGAAGAAGAAGAAGAAGAAGAAAAAGAAGAAGAAGAAGAAGAAAAATAAGAAGAAAAAGAAGAAGAAGAAGAAGAAGAAGGAGAAGAAAAAGAAGAAGAAAATGAAGAAGAAGAAGAAGAAGAAGAAGAAAAATAAGAAGAAAAAGAAGGAGAACAAGAAGAAGAAAAGGAAGAAGAAGAAGAAGAAGAAGAAGAAGAAGATGATGATGATGACGAAGAAGGTGAAGAAGAAGTCGAAGAAGAAGAAGAAGAAGAAAAAGAAGAAGAAGAAGCCGAAGAAAAAGAAGAAGAAGAAGCCGAAGAAAAAGAAGAAGAAGAAGAAGTGGATGACAATAAAGATGAAGAAGAAGAATATGAAGCAGAAGGGGAGGAAGAAGAAGAAGAAGCAAAAGAAGAAGAACAAGGAGAATACGGAATAGAAGAAGTTGGAGAAGAAGAAGAACAAGAAGTAGTAGAAGATGTTGAAGAAGAAGAATAAGAATAAGAGGAAAAATAAGAAGAGGAAGAAGAACAAGAAGAAGACTATGATGATGAAGAAGAAGATGAAGAAGATGTGTTAGATAAAGAAGAAGAAGAAGAAGAAGATGATGAAGAAGAAGTAGAAGAAGAAGAAGAGGAAGGAGAAGAACTAGAAGAAGAAGAAAAAACAACAACAACAACAAGAAGTTGAAGAAGAAGAAGAAGAACAAGAGAAAGAAGAAGAAGTAGAAGAAGAAGATGGCAAAGAAGAAGGAAAAGAGGAAGAAGAAGAAGAAGAAGAAGAAAAAGGAGAAGAAGATGCAAAAGAAGAAGAACAAGGAAAATAAAAAGTAGGAGAACAGGAAAAAGAAGGAGAGAAAGACAAAGAAGGAGAAGAAGTAGAAGAAGAAGAAGAAGAAAAAGAAGAAGAGGAAGAAGTAGCAGAAGAAGCAAAAGAAAATGAAGAAGAATAGGGCAAAGAAGTAGATGACTTAGTGAAAGACAATGAAGAAGAAAAAGAAGAAGAAGAGGGAGAAAAAATAGAAGAAGAAAATGCCAAAAGAAGAAGAAGAGGAAGAAGATAAAGCAAAAGAAGAAGTAGAAGAAGAAGAAAAATGAAGAAGATGAGGAAGAAGAAGAAGGTACAAAAGTAGATGAAGAAGGAGAAGAAGAAGAAGAAATATAAGAAGAAGAAGAAGAAGAAGGAGAAGAAAAAGAAGAAGAAAATGAAGAAGAAGAAGAAGAAGAAGAAGAAGAAGAAGAAGAAAAAGTTGATGAAGGAGAAGAAGACGAAGAAAAAGAAGAAGAAGAAGAAGAAGAAAAGGAAGAAGAAAAAGTGGATGCGAAAGAAGAAGATGATGACGAAGAAGGTGAAGAAGAAAACGAAGAAGAAAAATTGAAGAAGAGTAAGAAGAAGAAGTCGAAGAAGAAGAAGAAGAAAAAGAAGAAGAAGAAGCTGAAGAAAAAGAAGAAGAAGTGGATGACAATAAAATTGAAGAAGAAGAATATGAAGTAGAAGAGGGAGAAGAAGATGAACAAGAAGAAGAGGAAGAAGAAGAAGAAGAAGCAAAAGAAGAAAAAGAAGATGAACAAGGAGAAGACGGAATAGAAGAAGTTGGAGAAGAAGAAGAACAAGAAGAAGAAGAACAAGAAAAAGTAGTAGAAGGCGCTGAAGAAGAAGAATAAGAATAAGAAGAAAAATAAGAGGAGGAAGAAGAACAAGAAGAAGATGAAGAAGATGTGTTAGATAAAGAAGAATAAGAAGAAGAAGAATTAGTAGAAGAGGAAGAAGAAGAAAGAGAACAACTAGAAGAAGAAGAAAAAACAACAACAACAAGAAGAAGTTGAAGAAGAAGAGATGAAGAAGAAGAAGAAGAGGAAGAAAAAGAAGAAGAAGAAGAGGGAGAAGAAGAAGAAGAAGAAGAGGAAGAAGAAGTAGAAGAAGAAGACAGCAAAGAAGAAGGAAAAGAAGAAGAAGAAGAAAAAGAAGAAGAAGAAGAAAAAGAAGAAGAAGACAAAGAAGAAGAAGAAGAAGAAGAAGAAGAAGTTGATGATGATGATGATTATGATGAAGAGGAAATAGAAGAAGAAGAAGAAGAAGAAGAACAAGAAGAAAAAGAAGATGAGGAGGAAGAAGAATAATAAAAAGAAGAGAAAGAAAAAAAAACCACAACAAGAACAAGAAGAGCAAGAAGAAGAAGAAAAGCTAAAAGAAGAAGAAGAAGAGGAAAAGCTAGAAGAATAAAAATAAAAAGTAGAATTAGAAAAAGAAGAAGATGATGAAGAAGAAGAAGAAGATGAAAAAGTAGAAGTAAAAGAAGACGACAAAAAAGAAGAAGACAATGAAGAAGAAGATGCCTAAGAAAAAGAAGAAGCAGAAGAATAGAGAGAAGGAGAAGAAAAGAAGAAGAAGAAGAAGAAGAAGAAGAAGAACAATATTAAGATGATGAAGAAGAAGAAGAAGAAAATAGGAAGACAAAAACGAAGAAGAAGAAGAAGAAGAAGAAGAAGAAGAAGAATAAGAAGAAGATAAAGAAGAAGAAGATTAAGAAGAAGAAGAAGAAGAAGAAGAAGAGGAAGAAGAAGAAGAAGAAGAAGAAGGAGAAGTAGAAGAAGAAGAAGAAGAAGAAGGAGAAGAAGAAGTAGAAGAAGATGAAGAAGGAGAAGAAGGAGAAGAAGAAGAAGCAGGAGAAGGAGAAGAAGAAGAAGAAGAAGGAGAAGAAGAAGAAGAAGAAGAAGAAGGAGAAGAAGAAGAAGAAGAAGAAGAAGAAGATGAGGAACAAGAAGATCAAGATGAAGAAGAAGAAGAAGAAGAAGATTCAGAAGATTCAAAAGAAGAAGAAGAAGAAGAAGAAGAAGAAGTACAAGAAGAAAATGAAGAAGAAGAAGAAGAAGTACGAGAAGAAAATGAAGAAGAAGAAGAAGATGGAAAAGAGGAGGAGGAAGAAGAAGAAAAATAGGAAAAGAGGTGGAGGAAGAAGAAGAAGAAGAAGGTGATGATGATGATAATGTTGAAGATGAACAAGAAGAAGCAGAAGAAGAAGTGGAAGAAGAAAATGAAGAAAAAAGAAGAGACAATAAAAGAAGAAGAAGGAGAAGAAGAAGAATAATAAGAGGACGAAGAAGAAGTAGAAGAAGAAGAAGAAGAATAAGTAGAAGAGGAAGAACAAGACGATGAAGAAGATCAAGATGAAGAAGAGGAAGAAGAAGATCATATAGAACAACAGGAAGAAGAAGAAGAAGACGACGACAACGACGAAGAAGAAGAAGAAGAAGAAGAAGAAGAAGGAGAAGAAGAAGAAAAAGGAGAAGAAGAGGAAGACGAACAAGGTGAAGAAGATGAAGAAGAAGAAGATGATGATGATGAGGATGAAGTCAAAGAAAAAGAAGAATAAGGAGAAAAAGAAGATGAAAAAGATGAACAAGAAGAAGAAGAAGAAGATGAAGAAGAACAAGAAGAAGAATAGGTATAAGAAGAAGAAGAAGAAAAAGACGAAGAAGTTTTAGAAGAATAAGAAGTTGAAGAAGAAAAAGAAGGAGAAATAGTGATGATGAAGGAGAAGGAGAAGAATAAGAATAAGAAGGATAATAACAATAATAAGAAAAGGAAGAAAAAGAAGAAGAAGAAGACTACAACGAAGAAGAAGAAGAAGAAAAAGGAAAAGATAAAGATGAAGATGAAGATGAAGAAGGATAAAAATAATAATAATAATAATAATAATAATAATAATAATAATAATAATAATAATAATAAGAACAAAAAGATGAAGAAGAGAAGAAGAAGAATTAAGAAGAAGAAGAACAAGAAGAAGTAAAAGAAGATGATGAAGAAGAAGAAGAAGAAAAAGAAGAAGGAGATGAAGAAAAAGAAGGTGAAGAAGAAGAAGAAGAAGAAGAAAAAGAAGAAGAAATAGATGAAAAAGAAGATGATGATGACGATGATGATGATGATGATGATAATGATGAAGAAGAAAATGAACAGGTAGAAGAAGAAGAAGAAGTAGAAGAAAAAGAATAAGAAGAAAAAACAAGAAGAAGAAGAAGAAGAAAAATTTAAACAATTAAAACAAGAAGATGAAGTAGAACAAAATGAAGAAGAAGAAGAAGAGGTAGAATTAGAAGGAAAAGAAGAAGAAAAAGTGGAAAAATAGATGAAGATGAAGAAGAAGAAGAAAAGATGAAGAAAAGGGATAAAAAGAAGACGAAGAAGAAGATGATGATGCTAATGACGAGAATAAGAAGAAGAAGAAGTACAAGTAGAAGAAGATAAAGAAGAAGAGGAAGAAGAAGAAGACGAAGAGGGAATAATAGGAGGAGTAGATGAGGAAGAAAAAGAAGAAAACGATGAAGATGATGATGAAGAAGAAGGAGAAGAAGAACAAGAAGATGGAGAAGAAAATAAATAGAGAAGAATAAAAAGAAAAATAACAATAAGAAGAAGAAGAAGATAAACAAATGAAAAAGAAGAAGGATAAGAAGAAGAAGAAGATGATGATGATGATGAAGATGATGAAGAAGAAGAAGAGGAAGAAGAAGGTGAAGAAGAAGAAGAAGAGGCAGAAGAAGAAAAAGAAGAAGAAGAAGAAGAAGACAAAGAGGAAGGAGGACAAGAAGAAGAAGAAGATGGAGAGGAAGGAGAAGAGGAAACAAAAAAAGAAAAATTGAAGAATAAGATGAAGAAGAACAAAAAGAGGAATAAACCTTAGAAGATTAAGAAGAAGAAGAAGATGATGATGATGATGATGATGAAGAATAAGAAGAAGATGAAGAAGAAGTAGTAGAAGAAGAAGAAGAAGAAGAAGATGAAGAAGAAGAAGATGAAGAAGCAGAACAAGAAGAAGAAAAGAAGAAGAGGTAGAAGAAGAACAAAAAGAAGAAGAAAAAAGAAAGCAAAGAGGAAGAATAAGAAGAAGTAGAAGAAAGGAAGAAAACAATGAAAAAGAAGACAATGATAGAAAAGAAGAATAAGACGACAAAGAATAAAGATGAATAAGAGGAAGACGACAAAGAAAAAAAAAAGGCAAAAATGATGAAGAAGAAGAAGAATAAAAAGGAGATGAAAAAGATGATGAAGAAGAAGTACAACAAGAAGAAGAAGTGAACGAAGAAGAAGAAGAAGAAGAAGAAGAAGAAGAAGTGCAAGAAGAAGTAGAAAAATAATAGCAATAATCATGATGAAATAATAATAATAATAAGAAGAATAGGAAGAAGATAAAGAAGAAGAAGAAGAAGAAGAAGAAGAAGAAGGAGAAGATAAAGAGGAAGAAGAAGCAAAAGAAGAAGAAGAAGAAGAAGTAGAAGAAGAAGAAGAGCAAGAAGAAGAAGAGCAAGAAAGAAGAAGAGGAAGATGTAGGAGAAGAAGACGAAGAAGATGAAGAAAAGAAGAAGAAGACGAAGAAGAATACAAAGAACAAGAAGAAGAAGAAGAAGAAGAAGAAAAAGAAGAGGAAGAAGACGAAGGAGAAGAAAACATAGAAGAAGTAGACAAAGACGAAGAAGTAGAAGAAGAAGATGTGGAAGGAGAAGACCAAGAAGAGAAAGATGAAGAAGAGAAAGTGGAAGTAGATGAACATGAGGAAGAAGAAGAAGCAGAAGTAGAAGAACAAGAATAAGATGATGAAGAAGAAGAAGAGGAAGAAGAGTAAGAAGAATAAGAAGAAGAAGAAGAAGAAAAAGAAGATAAAAAGGAATAAAAGTAAGAAGACGAAGAAGAAGTAAAAGAAGAACTCTATGAATAAGAAGAAGAAGAAGAAAGATGAAGAAGAATTAAAAGAAGTCAAGTAGAAGAAGAACAAGAACAAGAACAAGAGGTAGAAGAAGTAGAAAAAGAAGCGAAAATAAAAGAAGAAAAAGAAGGAGGAGAAGAAAATGAAGAAGAAGAAGAAGAAGAAGAAAACGAACAACAACAAGAAGAAGAAGAATGAAAAGAAGAAGACGAAGAAGAAGAAGAAGAAGATGAAGACGGAGAAGTAGACGAAGAAGACAATGACGAAGAAGAAGAAGAGGAAAAAGAAGAGGAAGAAAAACAAGAAGAACAAGAAGAAGAAGAACAAGAAAAAAAGAAGTAGAAAAAGAGAAAGAAGAGGGAGAAATACATGCCCTAGAAGCAAAAGAAGAAGAAGAAGAAGAAGACGAATAAGGAGAATAAGAAGAAGAACAAGAAGAAGGAGAAGAATGAGATGAAGAAGAGGAGGAAGAAGAAGCAGAAGAAGAAGAGGAAGAAGAAGAAGATGAGGAAGAAGATAACAAAGAAGAAGTATAACATGAAGAAGAAGAAGACGAAGAAGAAGAATACAAAGAAGTATAAAAAGAATATGACGAAGAAGAATAAGAAGAATAAGAAGAATAATAAGGTACAGAAGAAGAAGGAGATCATGAAGATAAAGAAGATGAAGAAGAAGAAGAATAAGAAGATGCAGAAGAAAAAGAAGCAGATGAGGAAGAAGAAGAAGAAAGAAAAAGTTGAAGAAGAAGAAGAAGAAGAGGAAGAAGTAGAGGAAGAAGAAAAGAAGAAGAAGATGAAAAAGAAGAAGAAGATGATGAAGAAGAAGTAGAAG
>JAIUJO010001049.1:140000-145000 GCA_023846275.1 Vanilla planifolia | reverse complement strand
AAGAAGAAGATGAATAGGAGGAAGAAGAAGAAGACGAGGAAGATAAAAAAGAAGAAAAAGAAGAAGGAGAAGATGACGATGAAGAACAAGAAGAAGATATAGAGGTAGATGAGAAAGAAGAAGAAAGAAAAGAAGAAGAAGAAGAAGAACTAGAAGAAGAAGAAGAAGACAAAAGAGAAGAAGTAGATGAAGAAGAAGAAGAACAAGAAGAAGTTAGAAGAGAAAAAGAAGAAGAACAAGAAAAAGAAGAAGATGTCGAAAAAGAAGAAAAAAAAGAAGAGGAGGAAGAATAACAAAAATAAGATGAAGAAGAAGAGGAAGGAGTAGAAGATGAAGAAAAAGAAGAAGACGAAGATGACGAAGAAATTGAAGAAGTAGAAGGAGAAGACGAAGAGGAAGAAGAAGAAGAAGAAGAAGAAGAAGAAGTGGTAGAAGAAGAAGAAGAAGAGGAAGACGGAGAAGAAGAAGAAGAAGAAGAAGGAGAAGAAGAAGAAAAAGAAGAAGAAGAAGTCAAAATTCAAGAACTAGAAGAAAAAGAAGAAGGCAAAGAAAAAGAACAAGATGAAATTGAAGAAAAAGAAGAAGAAGAAGAAAAGAAGTAGAAGAAGAAGAGGAAGAAAAAGAGGAAGGAGAAGAAGAAGATGATGAAGAAGAAGAAGAAGTTGAAAAAGAAGATGATGATGGTGAAACTAAAGAAGAAGAAGAAGGAGAAGGAGGAGGAGGAGAAGAAGAAGAAAATGATGAAGAAAGAATAAGAATAAGAAGAAGAATAAGAATAAGATGGTGAACAAAAGGAAGAAGAAGAAGAAAATAGAGAAGCAGAAGATAAAGACGTAGAAGAAGAAGGAGGAGGAGGAGAAGGAGAAGAAGAAGAAGAAGATTAAGAAGATGAAGAAGAAGAAGTAAAGGAAGCAGAAGAGGAAGAAGTAGAAGAAGTAGAAGAAGAAGAAGAAGAAGAAGATGAAGTACAACAAAAAGTAGAATAAGTCCATGGAGACAAAGAAGAAGAAGAAGAAGAAGAAGAACTAGTAGTCTATAAAGAAGAAGAAGAAGAAGTAGAAAAGAGGAAGGGGAAGAAGGAAAAGAAGAGAAGAAGAAGAGGAAGAGGAGAAAGAAGAAGAAGAAGAGAAGAAGAAGAAGAAGAAGAAGAAGAAGAAGAAAAAGGTGAATAAAAAGAAGAAGTAGAAGAAAAAGAAGAAGTAGAAGAAGAAGAGGAAGAAGAAGAAGAAGAAGAAGAAGAAAAAGAAGACAAAGAAGGAGTAGGAGAACATGAAGAAGAAGAAGACATAGAATAAAAAGAAGAAAAAAAGAAGAAGAGGAAGAAGAAGAAGGGGAACAAGAAGAAGAAGAGGAAGAAGAAGAAAACAAAGAAAGAAGAAGAAGAAGAGGAAGAAGAAGAAGGGGCACAAGAAGAAGAGAAAGAAGAAAAAGGAGAAGAATAAGAAGAAGAGAAGAAGAGGAAGAAAAAGAAGAAGAAGAGGAAGAGGAGGAAGAATAGGAAGAAGAAGAAGAAGAAAAGGAAGAAGAAGAAGAAGAAGAAGAAGGACAAGTAACGAAGAAGAAGAAGGCAAAGAAAAAGATTCCTAAGAAAAAGAAGAAAAAGAAGACGAAGAAGAAGAATAGGGTGAAAAAGAAGAAGTCAAAGAAAAAGAGTAGAAGAAGAGGAATAGGAAGAAGAAGAAGAAAAAGAAGGAGAACAAGAAGAAGAAGAAGTAGCAACAGAAGAAGAAGAAAAAGAAAAAGAGGAGGCAGAAGAAGAAATAAAAGGTGAAGCAGATGAAGAAGATAAGAAGAAGAAAAAGAAGAAGTGGAAGAAGAAGAAGAAGAAGAAGAAGATGGCAAAGAAGAAAAAGATGAAGACGAAGAGGAAGAAGAAGGAGAAGAAGTAGACGAAGAAAAAGAAGAAGAAGAAGGAAAAGATGATAACAAAGAAGAAGATGATGAAGAAGAAGAAGAAGAAGAAGAAGAAGAAATCAAAGAAGAACAAGAAACAAAGAACAAGAAGATGACAAAAAAGAAGAAGACGAACAAGAAGAAGATGAAGTAGAAGAAGAAGAAGACGACCAATAAGAAGAAGAAAATGAAGTACACGACGATGAAGAGGTAGAAGAAGAATAAAAAGATGATGAAGAAGAGGAAGAAGAGGAAGACAAAGATGAAGAAGAAGCAGAAAAAGAAGTACAAGAAGAAGAAGAAAAAGAAAAAGAAGTACAATAAGAAGAAGTAGAAGATGTAGAACAACAATAATATTAATAATAATAATAATAATATTAATAATAATAAGATGAAGAAGAAGGAGAAGCAGAAGTAGAAGAAGAAGAAGTAGAAGAAGTAGAAAAATAAGATGGAGAAGAAGGCAGAGAAATAGAAGAGAAAGAAGAAGAAGAAGAAGACGAAGACGTAAAGGGAAGAAAAAGAAGAAGGAGAAGAAGATGAAGAAGAGCAAGAAGAAGATAAAGTAGAAGAAGAAGAATAATAAACAAAGGCGATGAAGATGTAGACGAAGAAGAAGAAGAGGGAAGAAGTAGAAAAATAAGACGGAGAAGAAGGCAGAGAAATAGAAGACAAAGAAGAAGAAGATGAAGAAGAAGAAGAAGAGGAAGAGAAAAAGAGGAAGAAAAAGAAGAATAAGACAATGGCGATGAAGATGTAGACGAAGAAGAAGAAGAACAAGACGAACAAGAAGAAGACACAGAAGAAGAAGTAGATGAAAAAGAAGAAGTCAAAGAAGAAGAATACGAAGAAGAGGAGGACGAAGAAGTGGAGGACAAAGAAGTTAAAGAAAAAGAAGAAGATGAGGACGAAGAAGAAGAAGAAGGGAAAAAGAAAAATATGAAAAATAAGAAGAGAAAGAAGAAGTAGAAGAAGAAGAAGAAGAAAAAGAAGAAAACAAAGATGAAGAAGAAGAACAAAAAGAACAAGAAGAACAACAACAACGACAATAAAAAGAAGAAGAAGAAGAAGAAGAAAAAGAATAATAATAATAATAATAATAATAATAATAATAAGATGATGATGATGATGATGATGATGATGAAGAGGAAGACGAAGAAGAGTTAGAAGACGAAAAAGTAAAATAGAAGAAGAAGAAGAAGAAGAAGAAGACAAAAAAGAAGAACAAGGAAATGATGAAGAAGAAGACGAGGTAGAAGAAGAAGAAGAAAAAGAAGAAGACAACGAAGAGGAAGATGACGTAAAAGAAGAAAGAGAGTAAGAAGAAGAATGAGAAGAATAAGAAGAAGAAGTAGAAGAAGAAGAAGAAGAAGAAGAAAAAGAAGAAGAAGAAGAGGAAGAAGAAGAAAAAGAAGAAAAAGAAAACGAAGAAGGAGAAGAAGAACATCAAGAAGAAGAAGAAAAAGAATAGGAAGAACAAGAAAAAGAATAAGAAGAAGAACAGGAAGAAGAAGAAGAAGAAGAAGAAGAAAAAGAAAAAGAAAAAGAAGAAGAAAAAAAAGAAGAAGAAGAACAACAAGATGAAGAAGTAGTAAAAGAAGAAGAAGAGGAAGAAGAAGAAAAAGTAGAAGAATAAAAAGAAGCAGGAGTAGAAGAAGAAGAAGAAGAAGAAGAAGAAGAATAAGAGCAATAAGAAGAGGAGGAAGAAGAAGAAGAAAAAGATGAAGATGAAGAAGAAGAAGAAGAAGATGAAGAAAAAGAAGAAGAAGATGAACAAGTAATAAAAGATGATAAAGTAATAGAAGAAGAAGTGGAAAAGGAAGAAGAAGAAGAAGACAGAGAAGAAGGAGAAGTTGATGAAAAAGAAGAAGACTAGGAGGTAAAAGAAGAAGAAGAAAGGAAAGAAGAAGACGACGAAGAAGAAGATGAAGTAGAACAAGTAGAAGATGAAGCTAAAAGAGAAGAAGAAGATGAAGAAGAAGAAGAAAAACAAAGAAGAGGAGGAGGAAGAAGGAGAAGAAGAGGAAGAAGAAGAAGAAGAAGAAGAAGAAGAAGAAGAAAAAGATGTAGAAATAGAAGAAGAAGAAGAAGAAGTAGAAGAAGGAGGAGAGAAGAAGAAGAAGAAGAGGAAATTGCTGAAAAAGAAGAAGAAGAACAAGAAGAAGAAGGCAAAGAAGAAGAAGATGAAAGAGTCGAAGAAGAAGAAGATGATGAAATAGAAGAAGAGGAAGAAGAAGAGAAGAAAAGGAACAAGAACAAGAAGAAGAAGAAGAAGAAGAAGAAGAAGAAGATGGAGAAAATAATGAAGAAGAAGAAGATGATGGTGATTATTATGATGAAGAGTAAAAGAAAAAGAAGAAAAAGTCAAAGGAAGAGAAGAAAGAAAAGACAAAGGAGGAGAAGAACAAGAAGAAAAAGAAGAAGATGAACACAAAGGAGGAAAAGAAGAAGAAGTAGTAGTAGCAGAAGAAGAAGAAGAAGGGTAAGAAGAAGAAGAACAGGAATAAGATGAAGAAGAAGAAGTAGAGGAAGAAGGAGTAGAAGATAAAGTAAAAGAAGTAGAAGAAGGAGGAAAGACGAAGAAGAAGGAGAAGGAGAAGAAGAAGACGAAGTAGACGAACAAGAAGAATAAGACAAAGAAGAGGAAGAAGGAGACGAAGAAGAATAAAAAGGTGAAGAGGAAAAAAAAAGGGAAACACGAAGAAAATGAGGAAAAAGAAGAAGAAGAAGAAGAGGAAGATGTAGAAGATAGCGAAGAAGAAGACGAAGAAGACGAAGAAGAAGGAGAAGATGAAGATGCAGGAGAAAAAGAAAAAGAAGAATAAAAACATGAAGTAGAAGAAGGAAAAGAAGAATAAGAAGAAGAAGAAGAATGAGAAGGTTAAGATGAAGAAGAAGAGGAAGAATAAAAAGTTGAAGAATAAGAAGGAGAAGAAGAAAAAGATGAAAAAGAAGAAGATGAAAAAGGAGAAAAAGAAGATGAAGAAGAAGAAGATGGAGGAGACGAAGAAGAAGGAGAAGAAGAGTACGAAGACGATGATGAAGAAGAAGAAGAAGAAGAGGAAGGAGAAGAACAAGAATAAGAAAAAGAAGAAGCAGAAGAAGAA
>JAIUJO010001049.1:112500-132500 GCA_023846275.1 Vanilla planifolia | reverse complement strand
AATAATATGAAGAAAAAGCAATAGTAGTTGTGGAAAAAGAAGAAGAAGAATAAGAAGGAGATGATGATGATGATGAAGAAGAGGAAGAAGAGGATGAAGAAGAAGGAGAAGAAGAAGCAGAACAAGAAGTGGAAGAGGAAGAAGAAGAATAAGAAGAAGAAAAAGAAGGAGAAGAAGATGAAGAAGAATAAGAATAAAAAAAAAGAAGAAGAAGACGAAGAAGTAGATGAAGAAGAAGAACAACAAGAAGAAAAAGAAGAAGGAGAAGAAGAAGAAGAAGAAGAATAGCAAGAAGAAGAAGAAGAAGAAGAGGAAGAAAAAGAGGAGGAAGAAGAAGAAGAGTAAGAAGAAAAAGTGGAAGAGGAAGGTGAAGAAGAGGAGGAGAAAGAAGAAGAAGAAATGAAAGAAGAAAGAAAAGAAGAAGAAAAAGAAGAAGAAGAACAAGAAGAGGAAGAGAAAATAAAAGAAGAAGAAGAAGATGATGAAAAAGATAAAGAAGCAGAATTAGAAGAAGAAGAAGAAGAAGAAGAAGAAGATGGAAAAGAAGAATAAGACAAACAAGAAGAAGAAGAACAACAACAAGAAGAGGATCATGAAGAAGAAGTAGTAGTAGTAGTAGTAGTAGTAGAAGAAGAAGAAGAAGAAGGAGAGGGAAAAGGAGAAGAAGATGAAGAAGAAGAAGAGAAGAAGAAGAAGAAGAAATAAAAGAAGAAGTAAAAGAAGAAGAAGAAGAAGAAGAAGAAGAAGAAGAAGATGAAGAAGAAGAAGAAGTAGAAGAAGAAGGATTAAAAGTAAGAGAATAAGAAAAAGAAGATGATGATGATGATGTTGATGAAAAATAAGAAGTAGAAGAGGAAGGAGTAGAAGAAGATGGCGAACAAGAAGAAGATGTGCAAGAAGAAGAAGACGATGTTTAAGAAGAAGAAGAAGAAAAAGAAGATGATGATTACGATGAAGAAGAAGTAGACTTTTTAGAAGAAGAAGAAGAAGAAGAAGAAGATGAAGAAGAAGATGAAGTTGAAGAAGAAGAAGAAGAAGATGATGATTAAGAAGAAGTAGACATAAAAGAAGAAGCAGAAGAAGAAGAAGAGAAGTAGAAGAAGTAGAAGAAGAGGAAGAAGAAGAAGAAAAGAAGATTACGATGAAGAATTAGAAGAAAAAGAGGAAGAAGAAGAAGGAAAAGGAGGAGTAGAAGAAGAAGAAGAAGAAGGAGAAAATGAAGCAGAGGAAAGCAAAGAAGAGGATGAAAAGTAGAAAAAGAATAAGAAGAAGAAGAAGAAGAAGAAGAAGAAAAAGACAAAGAGGAAGAAGAAGAAGAAGAAAAGGACAAAGAGGAAGAAGAAGAAGAATTTGAAGAAGTAAAAGAAGAAGAAGAATAAAAAGATGATGACGATGATGAAGAAGTGGAAGAAGAAGATGATGATGATGATGAAGAAGAAGAAGAACAAAAAGTGGTAGAGAAAGAACAAGAATAAGAAGAAGAAAAAGAAGGAGAGGAAGATGAAAAAAAAGAAGGAAAAAAGAAGAAGATGAAGATGAAGTCGAAGAAGAGGAAGAAGAAAAAGAAGTAGAAGAATGAGATGAAGAAGAAGAATACGAAGAAGAAAAAAGTAATAAACACAAGAGAAGAAGATGAAGAAGAAGATGATGATGAAGAAGAAGAAGAAGAAAATGAAGAAAATAAGAAGAAGATGAAAAAGAAGTAGAAGAAGTGTAAGAAGAAGAAGTAGTAGAAGAAGTAGACAAAGAAAGAGTAGAAGACAAAGAATAAGAAGAAAAATAAGAAGTGAAGAAGTAGAGGAAGAAGGCGAAGAAGAGGAAGAAAAGAAGAAGTAGTAGAAGAATAAGAACAAGAAGAAATCGAAGAAGATTAAGAAGAACATGATGTAAAAGGAAACAAAGAAGTAAAAGAAAAAAAAGAGGAAGAAGAATAAGGCGAAGACGAAAAAGAAAAAGAAGAAGAAAGTGAAGAAGAAGAAGAAGAAGAAGAAGAAGAAGAAAAAGGAGAAGAAGAAGGAGGAGAAGAAGGAGGAGGAGGAGGAGGAGGAGACGAGAAGTTGGAGGAGGGGCAAGAGGAGAAGAAGAAGAAGAAGAAGAAGAAGTATGAGGAGATGAAGGAGAAGAAGAAGAAGAAGATGATGAAGAAGAGGAAAAAGATGGAGAAAGAAAAGAAGAAGTAGAAGAAGAAGATGACAATGACGAATAAGTAGAAGAAGAAGACAAAAAAGATGAAGGCAAAGAAGTTGAAGTAGAAGAGGAAGAAGAAGAAGAAGAAGATGATGAAGAAGAAGTAGAGGAAGAAGAAGAAGAAGAAGAAGAAGAAGAAGAATAAGAAAAAGAAGACAAGGAAGAAGAACACGAAGATGAAGAAGAACACGTAGAAGAAAAAGAAGAAGACAAAGAAGAAGAAGATGAAGAAGAAGACAAAGAAGAAGAAGATGAAGAAGAGAAGTTGAAGACGAAGAATCTGATGAAGAGAAAGACGAAGTCAAAGAATAAGAAGTAGAACAAGAAAAAGAAGAAGAAGAGGAGGAAGAAGAAGACGAAGAAGAAGAAGAAGAAGAAGTAGAGGAAGAAGAAGAGGAAGAATACAAAGAAGAAAAAAAAGAGGAAGAAGAAGGAAATGAAGAGAAGTAGAATAATAATAATATAATAAGAAGAAGAAGAAGTAGAAAAGAAGAAGAAGAAGAAGATGAAGAAGAAGAAGACTAAAATGAAGAAGAAGAAGAAAATGATGCAGAAGAAGAAGAGAAGAAGAAGAAGATGAAGAAGAAGAAGACTAAAACGAAGAAGAAGAAGAAGAAGAGGAAGGGGAAGAAGAAAAAGAAGAAGAAGATGAAGAAAAAGAAGACTAAAACAAAGAAAAAGAGGAAGAAGAGGAAGGGGAAGAAGAAAAACAAGTATAAGAAGAAGAAGAGGTAGACTTAGAAGAAGAGAGAAAAGAAGAAGAAGAAGAAGAGTAAAAATAAGAAAAAGAAGAAGAAGAAGAAGAAGACCAAGAAGAAGAAGAAATAAACTAAGAAGAAGAAGAAGAAGAGAGGAAGGAAGAAGTAGAAGAAGAAGTAGAATAGTAATAATTATAATAAATAATAATTAAAATAATAATAATAATCATAGGAAGAACAATTTGAAGTAGAAGAAGAAGAAGGAGAAGGAGAACGAGAAGAAGGAGAAGTTGGAGACTAAGAAGAAGAAGAAGAAGAATAAGTAGAAAAAGAAGAAGATGGAGAATAAGTAGAAGAAGAAAAAGAAGAAGATGATGAAGAAGAAGTAGAAAAGGAGTAAGAAGAAGAAGTAGAAGAAGATGATGAAGAAGAAGAAGAGTAGAAAAAAAGGAAGAAGAAGAAGAAGAAATAAAAAAAGAAGCAAAAGAAGAAGATGAAGAAGTTGAAGAAACAAAAGAAAAAAGGAACAAGAAAAAGAAGAAGATGATGAAGAAGGAGGAGGAGGAGGAGGTGGAGAAGAAGTAGTAGTAGTAGTAGTAGAAGAAGAAGAAGAATAGGAGGTGCAAAATGAAGAAGAAGAAGAAGAAGAAGAAGAAGTTTTAGAAGAAGAAGAAGAAGGAGAAGAAGAAAAACAAGGAGAAAGAGAAGAAGAACAAGAAGAAGAAAAAGATGGAGAAGAAGAAGAAGAAGAAGAAGAAGAAGAAGAAAAAGAAGAATTAGAAGAGGAAAAGAAGAAGAAGATGAAGAATAATTATAATAATAATAATAATATGATGTAGGCAAAGAAGAAGAAGATGATAATGATGAAGAGAAAGAAGAAAATGAAAAAGACGACGACAAATAAGTAGGAGAAAAGAAGAAAAAAAGAAGAAAACAAAGAAGAAGAAGAAGAAGAAGTGGAAGAAGAAGTAGTAGAAGAAGATGTAGAAGAAAAAGTAGAAGGTGAAGAAGGAGGAGGAGGACGAGAATATGAAGAAGAAGAAGAAGAAGAAGAAGAGAAAGAAGAAAAAGAAGATGATCATGAAGAAGAGGATGAAAAAGGGGAAGAAGAAGAAGAAGAACATGACAATAAAAAAGAATAAGAAGAAGAAGAAGAAGAAGAAGATGAAGAGGAAGAAGAAGAAGAAGAAGATGAAGAGGAACAAGAAGAAGAAGGCAAAGAAGAAGCAGAAGAAGAAGAAGAAAAGGAAGAAGAAAAAGAAGAAGAAAAAGAGGATAAAGAAGAAGAAGAAGAAGGAGAAGAAGAAGAAGAAGAAGAAGAAGATGATGACAATGATGAAAAAGAAGTAGAAGAAGAAGATGAAGAGAAAGAAGAAAGGAAGAAGAAGAAGAAGAAGAAGATGATGATGATGACAAAGAAAAAGAAATAAAAGAAGAAGAAGAAGATGATGATAATGATGAAGAGAAAGAAGAAAATGAAAAAGACGAAGACAAAGAAGCAGGAGAAAAGAAGAAAAAAAGAAGAAAACTAAGAAGAAGAAGAAGAAGAAGTGGAAGAAGTAGTAGAAGAAGAAGTAGAAGAAAAAGTAGAAGGTGAAGAAGGAGGAGGAGGACGAGAATATGAAGAAGAAGAAGAAGAGGAAGAAGAGAAAGAAGAAAAAGAAGATGATCATGAAGAAGAGGATGAAAAAGGGGAAGAAGAAGAAGAAGAAGAACATGACAATAAAAAAGAATAAGAAGAAGAAGAAGAAGAAGATAAAGAGGAAGAAGAAGAAGAAGATGATGAAGAGGAACAAGAAGAAGAAGGCAAAGAAGAAGCAGAAGAAGAAAAGGAAGAAGAAAAAGAAGAAGAAAAAGAGGATAAAGAAGAAGAAGAAGAAGAAGAAGAAGAAGATGATGACAATGATGAAAAAGAAGTAGAAGAAGAAGATGAAGAGAAAGAAGAAAGGAAGAAGAAGAAGAAGAAGATGATGATGATGATGACAAAGAAGAAGAAATAAAAGAAGAAGAAGAAGAAGAAGATGTCGAAGAAAAAAAAACGAAGAGGAAGTAGAAGGTGAAGAAGAAGAAGAAGAAAAATGAGAAGAAGACGATGAAGAAAAAGAAGAAGAATAAGAAGAGGAAGAAGAAGAAGAAGAAGAAGAAGAAGAAGAAGAAAAAGAAGATAAATAAGGGGAAAAACAAGAAGGAGAAAAAGGAGGAGAAGAAGAACAAGAAGAAAAAGAAGAAAAGAAGAAGAGGAAGAGGAAGAAGAAGAAGACGAAGAAGAAGAAGAAGAAGGAGAAGAAGAAGATAAAGTAGAAGACGAAGAAGAAGAAGAAGAAGGAGATGAAGAAGAAGGACGAGAAGGAGAAGAAGAAGAAGAAGAAGAAGAACAAGAAGAAGAAGATGAAGGAACACAAGAAGAAGTTGAAGAAGAAGTAGATGGTGAAGAAGGAGAAGTAGATTAAGAAGAAGAAGAAGATCAAGAAGAAGAAGAAGAAGAAATTAAAGTAGAAGAAGCTAGAGAAGAAAGATAAGAGGAATAAGAGGAAGAAGAAGAGGAAGGAAGAGAAGAAAGGGAAGAAGAAGAAGAAGAAAATAAAGTAGTAGTAGAACAAGAAGAAGAAGAAGAAGAAGAAGGAGAAGGAGAAGGATAAGAAGAAGAATAAGTAGAAGAAGAAGATGAAGACGAAGTAAATAATTAAAAACAAGACGAAGGAGAAGGAGAAGAAGAATAAGAAGTAGAAGATGAAGAGGAAGAAGAAAAAGAAGAAGAAGAAGAACACAAAGAAGAAGAAGAACACAAAGAAGAAGAAGAAGACAAAGAAGAAGAACAAGAAGACAAAGAAGAAGAAGAAGAAGAAGAAGAAATCAAAGAAGAAGAAGAAGAATGCAAGGAAGAAGAAGAAGGTGGCTAAAAAGAAGAAGACGATGTTGTGGAGAGGGAAAAAGTCCAAGAAGTAGAACAGTAAGAAGAAGAGGAAGAATAAGTCAAAGAAGAAGAGGAAGAAGAGGAAGAAGTAGAAGAAGATTATGATGAAGTAGAAAAAGAAGAAGAAGAAAAAGAAAAAGAAGAAGAAAAAGACAGAAGAACAAGAAGAAGTAGTAGTAGAAGAGGAAGGATAACAAAAAGAAGAAGAAGAAGAAGAAGAGGAAGAAAAAGGAGGAGAAGAAGATGAAATAGAAGATAAACGAGGAAAAGCTGAAGGAGAAGAAGAAAAGAAAAGAAGAAGAAGAAGAAGAAGAAGAAGATGAAGGAGTAGAAGAAGAAGATGATGATGGAAGAGAAGGAGAAGAAGAAGAAGATGAAGAAGAAGAAGAAGAAGAAGAAGAAGGCAAAGAAGAAGAAGAGGAGGAGGGGGAGCGAGAAAAAAATTGATGATGAAGAAGAAGAAGAGGAACAAGAAGTAGAAGATGAAGAACAAGAAGACGAAGAAGAGGAAAAAGTAGAAGAAGGAGTAGTAGTGGTAGTAGAAAAATAAGAAGAAAAGGAAGTGGAAGAGGAAGACGAAGTTCAAAAAGAAGAAGAAGATGATGATGATGATGAAGAGAAGAAGTACAAGAACAAGAGAAAGAAGAAGAAGAATAAGAAGAAGAAGATGAAGAAGAAGAACAAGAAGAAGAAGAAGAAAATGAAGAAGGAGAAGAAGCTAAAGAAGAAGATGAAGACGAAGAAAAACTAGAAGAAGAATACGTTGAAGAAGAAAAAGAAGAAGAAGATGAAGAAGAAGAAGAGGAAGAATAATAAGAAGAAAAACAAAAGGAAGAAGAAGTAGAAGAAGAAGAAGAAGAAGAAGAAGAAGAAGAATACGATGAAGAAGATGAAGATAAACAAGCAAAAGAAGAAGATGGTGAAGAATAAGAGGAGGAAGAAGAACAAGAATAATAAGAAGAAGAAGAAAAAGTGGTAGAAGACGACGAAGAAGAAGAGGATGAAGAAGAAGAAGAAGAAGAAGAAGATCAAGAAGAAAAGGAAGATGAAGAGGAAGAAGAAGAAGAAGAAAAGGAAGAAGAATAACTAGAAGAGGAAGAAGAAAAAGAAATAAGATAACAAAAATATCAGTAATAATTATAATAATTAGGAGAATAAACAGAAGGTGAAGTAGGAGGAGGATAAGAAGAAGAAGAAGAAGAAAAAGAAGAAGAAGAAGAAGAAGAAGTTGATGATGATGAAGTAGAAGAAGAAGAAGAAGAACAAGAGGAAGAAGAAGAAGAAGAAGGGGTAGAAGATGAAGACGAAGAAGAAGAGGAAGAAGGAAATGAAGAAGAAGAAGAAGAAAAAGAAGAGGACAAAGAAGAAGAAGAAGTCGAAGCTAAGAAGAGGTAGAAGAACAAGTAGAAGAAGTAGATTAAGAAGAGAAGAAGAACAAGAAGTAGAAGAAGAACAATTAGTAGATGATGAAGAAGACTTTGAAGATGAAGAAAAAGAAGAAGAATAAGAAGAATAAGGAGGAGAAGAAGAAGAAGAAGAAAAAGAAGAAGGCAAAAAAGGAGGGGGAGAAGAAGAAGGAGAACAAGAAGAAGGAGAAGAAGAATTAGAATAAGGAGAAGAAGAACAAAACAAGAAGAAGAAGAACAAGAAGAAGGAGAAGAAGAAGAAGAAGAAGAAGAAGAAGAAGGAGACGAAGAAGAAGAAGAAGAAGAAGATGAAGAGCAAGATGACAAAGAAGTGCAAGAAGAAGAGAATAAAAAAAAGAATAAGAAGAGAAAGAAAAAGAAGTAGAAGAAGACGAAGAAGAAGAAGTAGAAGAAGAAGATGGAGAACAAAAACGAGAAGAAGAAGATAATGATGACGATGAAGGAGATGTAGGAGAAGAAGAAGAAGATGATGAGGATGAAAAAGAAGAAGATGAAGAAAATTAGGAGGAAGAAGTAGAAGTCAAACAAGAAGAAGAAAAAGAAGTAGTAGAAGAAGAAAAACTAGAAGAAGAAGAAGAAGAAGATGAAGAAGAATAACAAGAAGAAGATGTAGAAGAAGAAGAAGAATAAGAAAAAAACTAGGAAGTAGAAGAAGAAGATGATGATGATGAAGAAGAAGAAGAAGAAAGAAAGAAGAAAAAGAAGAAGAAGATGATGATGATGATGAATAAGGAGAAGAAGAAGAAGTAAAAGATGATGAAGAAAAAGAAGAAGAAAAGAAGAAGAAAAAGAAGAAGAAGAAGATGATGATGATGATGAAGAAGGAGAAGAAGAAGAAGAAGAAGAAGAAGATGAAGAAGAAGAAAAAGTAGAAGTAGAAGAGAAAGAAAAATAAGAAGATGAAAAATAAGAAGAAGGAGGAGAAGAAGAAGAAGAAGAAGAAGAAGAAGAAGAAGAAGAAGAAGAGGAAGAAGATGAAGAAGAAGAAGATGACGAAGAAGAAGAAGAGGAAGAAGAAGAAGAAGAAGAAGAAGAAGAAGAAGAAGTAGTTAACGAAGATAAAGAAGAAGAACAAGATTAAGAAGACAAAGAACAAGAAAACAAAGAAGAAGAAGACAAAGAAGATGAAGAGGAAGATGACGAAAAGAGGGCGAAGAAGAAGAAAAAGAAGAACAAAAAAATAGAAAAAGGTGAAGAAGAAGAAAAAGAAGCAGAAGAAGAAAAAATGAAGAAACAGAAGAAGAACAAGAAGAAGTCGAAGAAAAAGAACATGAAGAAGAAGTCGAAGAAGAAGAAGGCAAAGAAAAAGATGAAGAAGAACAAGAGAAAAACGAGAAGAAGATAAAGAAGAAGAACAAGAAGAGGAGGATGAAGAAGAAGAGGAAGAAGATGAAGAAGAAGAAGATCAAGATGAAGAAGTAGTAGGAAGAGATGAAGAGGAAGAAGAAGAACAAAAAGAAGAAGAGGAAGAACAAGAAGAAGAAGAAAAAGAAGAGGAAGAAGAAGAAGATGAAGAAGAAGAAGAAGAAGAGGAAAGAGATTAGGAGGAGGAGAAGAAGAAGAGGAAAGAGATTAGGAGGAGGAGAAGAAGAAGAAGAAGCCGAAGAAAGAGAAGAAGAAGAAGAAGAAGAAGAAGAACAAGTAGAAGAAGAAGGACAACAAGAAGTAGATGACAATGAAGAAGAAGAAGAAGAAGAAGAAGAAGATGATGAAGTAGTTGACGAAGTAAAAGAAGAAGAAGAAGAAGAAGAAGAAGACAGAGAAAAAGAAGTAGAAGAAGAGGAAGAAGAAGTAGAAGAAAATGAAGAAGTAGTAGAAGAAGAAAAAGAAGAAGAAAGAAAATATAGTGACAAAGGAGGAGAAGTAGAAGAAGATGAAATGCAAGAAGAGGAAGCATTAGAAGAAGAAGAAGATGACGAAGAAGAAGTTTAAGAAGAGGAAGGAGAAGTAGAAGGCGAAGTTGAGCAAGAAGATAAAAAAGGAGAAAAGGAAGAAAAAGACGAAGAGAATGACAAAGAAGAAGAAGAAGAAGAAGGAGATGATGAAGAAGGAGAAGAAGATAATGAAGAAGAGGACGAAAAAGAGGAAGAAGATAAAGAAGATGTAAAAGAAGAAGGAGAAGGAGAAGAAGAAGACAAAAAAAAGAAAAAGAGGAAGAAGAAGAAGAAGAAGAGGAACAAGAAGAAAGTGAAGTAGAATAAGAGAAAGAAAAAGATGAAGAGGAAGATGAAGAAGAAAAATAAGACCAAGAAGAAGACACGAAGAAGAAGAAGAAGAAGAAGGAGAATAAGAAGATGATGAAGAAGAAGAATAATAATAATAATAATAATAATAAGAAGAAGAAGAAAAAGAAGAGATGGAAAACTATGATAAAAAAGGAGAAGAAGAACAAGACAAATTAGGAGAAGAAAAAGAAGGAGAAGAAGTGGAAGAAGAAGAAGAAGAAGAAGAAAAGGAAGAAGAAGAAGAAGAAAAGAAGAAGAAGAAGAAGAAGAAGAAGAAGAAGAAGAAGAAGACAAAGAAGGAGAAGAAGAAGAAGAAGAAAAAGACGTGAAGAAAAAGAAGATGAAGATGAAGAAAAAGAAGAAGAAGAAGTAGAAGAAGAAGAAAAGGGGAAGAAGAAAA
Organism: Vanilla planifolia; assembly: GCA_023846275.1. NCBI lineage: Eukaryota > Viridiplantae > Streptophyta > Magnoliopsida > Asparagales > Orchidaceae > Vanilla > Vanilla planifolia. The sequence continues at coordinate 122,649 of JAIUJO010001049.1, read as the reverse complement.
TTAAGATGAAGAAGAAGATGAGGAGGAGGAAGAAGAAGAAAAAGAAGAAGAAGTAGAAGGTTAAGAAGAAGAAGAAGAAGAATAAGAAAAAAGAGAGGAAGAAGAACAAGAAAAAGTAGAAGAAGAAGAGGAAGAAAGTGAACAAGGTAGAAGAAAAAGAAGAAAAAGAGATAGAAGATGAAGAAGAAGAACTGAAAGAAGAAGAAGAAGAAGAAGAAGAAGATGATGATGATGAAGAAGAAGTAGTAGTAGTAGAAGTAGAAGAAAATGAAGAAGAATAAGTAGAAGAAGAAGTAGAGATGATGAAGAAGAAGAAGAAGATGATGATGATGATGAAGAGGAAGAAGGAGAAGAAGAGGAAGAAGAAGTAGAAGAAGAAGAAGAAGAGGAGGAGGAGGAAGACAAATGAGAAGTAGAAGAAGAAGAGGAAGGAGAAGAAGAGGATGAACAATAAGAAGTAGAAAAGAAAGAAGAAGAAGAAAAAGAAGAAGAAAGAGAATAAGAAGAAGACAAAGAGGAAAAGCAAATAAAAAGAAGAAGAAGATGAAGATGATGAAGAAGAAGAGGAAGAAAAAAGATGAAGTAGAGAAAAAAGAAGAAGAAGAAGAAGAAAAAGAAGAAGACAAAGAAGAAGAAAAAGAAGAAGAAGATGAAGAAAAAGAAGTAGAAGAAGAAGAAGAAGAAGAAGAAGAAGGAGAAATAAAAGAAGAAGAAGAAGAAGAAGAGGAGGAAGGAGAAGATGAAGAATAGAAGAAGAAGAAGAAGAAGAAGAAGAACATGAAGAAGAAAAAGAATAATAATAAGAAGAAGAAGAGAAAGAAGAAGAAGAAAAATAAGAAGGAATAAAAGAAAGGAAAGAAGAAGAAGATGATGATAATGATGAAAAAGAAGAATTAGAAGCAGAAGGAGTAGAAGAAGAAGGCAAAGAAGAAGAAAAAGAAGATGAAGAAGAAGAAGAATTAAAAGAGGAAGGTGAAGAAGAAGAAGGAGATGATGAAGAAGTATTCATATAAGAAGAAGAAGAAGAAGAAGAAGATGATGATGATGAAGAAAAATAAGAAGAGGAAGAAGAAGAAAAAGTAGTAGTAGAAGAAGAAGAAGATAAAGGCAAAGAAGAAGAAGAAGAAGAATATGAAGAAGAAGAAATCGTAGTTGTAGAAAAAGAAGAAGAAGAATAAGAAGGAGATCATGATGATGATGATGATGAAGAGGAAGAAGAAGATGAATAAGAAGGAGAAATAGAAGAAGAAGAAGAAGGAGAAGAAGCAGAACAAGAAGAGGAAGAGGAAGAAGAAGAATAAGAAGAAGAAAAGAAGGATAAGAAGATGAAGAAGAATAAGAATACAAAAAAGAAGAAGAAGACGAAGAAGTAGACGAAGAAGAAGAAAAGACAAAAATGAAGAAGAAGAACAACAAGAAGAAAACAAAGAAGGAGAAGAAGAAGAAGAAGAAAAAGAAGAAGAAGAAGAGAAGAAAAAGAAGAGGAAGAAGAAGAAGAGGAAGAAGAAAAAGTGGAAGAGGAAGGTGAAGAAGAGGAGGAGAAAGAAGAAGAAGAGATGAAAGAAGAAAGAAATGAAGAAGAAAAAGAAGAAGAAGAACAAGAAGAGGAAGAGAAAATAAAAGAAGAAGAAGAAGAAGATGAAAAAGATAAAGAAGCTGAATTAGTAGAAGTAGAAGAAGAAGAAGAAGAAGGAAAAGAAGAATAAGACAAACAAGAAGAAGAAGAAGAACAACAAGAAGAGAATCATGAAGAAGTAGTAGTAGTAGTAGTAGTTGTAGTAGTAGTAGTAGTAGAAGAAGAAGAAGAAGAATAAGAAGAAGGAGAGGGAAAAGGAGAAGAAGAAGAAGAAGAAGAAGAAGAAGAAGAAGAAGAAGTAAAAGAAGTAAAAGAAGAAGAAGAAGAAGAAGAGAAAGAAGAAAAAGAAGAAGAAGAAGAAGAAGAAGAAGAAGATGAAGAAGAAGAAGAAGAAGAAGAAGAAGAAGGATTTAAAGTAAGAGAATAAGAAGAAGAAGAAGATGATCAAGATGATGTTGATGAAAAAGAAGTAGAAGAGGAAGGAGTAGAAGAAGATGGTGAACAAGAAGAAGAAGAAGTAGAGCAAGAAGAAGAAGATGAAGTTGAAGAAGAAGAAGAAGAAGTTGATGATGATGATGAAGAAGTGGACATATAAGAAGAAGAAGAAGAAGAAGAAGAGCAAGAAGAAGAAGACGAAGTTGAAGAAGAAGAAGAAGAAGAAGAAGTTGATGTTGATGATGATGAAGAAGTGGACATATAAGAAGAAGACGAAGAAGATGAAGAAGAAGTAGACATAGAAGAAGTAGATGAAGAAGAAGGAGAAGAAGAAGAAGAAGAAAAAGTAGAAGAAGTAGAAGAAAAAAAAGAAGAAGAAGAAGAAAAGAAGATTACGATGAAGAAGTAGAAGAAAAAAAGGAAGAAGAAGAAGGAAAAGGAGAAGAAGAAGGAGTAGAAGAAGAAGAAGAAGATGGAGAAAATGAAGCAGAGGAAGGCAAAGAAGAGGATGAAAAGAAGAAAAAGAATAATAATAATAATAATAATAATAAGAAGAAGAATAAGAATTTGAAGAAGTAGAAGAAGAAGAATAAGAAGATGATGATGATGATGTAGTGGAAGAAGAAGATGATGATGATGAAGAAGAAGATGATGATGATGATGAAGAAGAAGAAGAACAAAATGTGGTAGAGAAAGAAGAAGAATAAGAAGAAGAAAAAGATGGAGAGGAAGATGAAAAAGAAAAAGAAAGAAAAAGAAGGAAAAAAGAAGAAGATGAAGATGAAGTCAAAGAAGAGAAAGAAGAAGAAGAGGAAGAAGAAAAAGAAGAAGTAGGAGATGAAGAAGAAGAAGAAGAAGAAGAAGAAGAAGAAAGTATTAAAAACAAGAGAAGAAGATGAAGAAGAAAACGAAGAAGTCGGCGAAGAAAGAAGAAGAAGAAGACAAAGAAAAGAAGAAGAAGATGAAAAAGAAGTAGAAGAAGAGTAAGAAGAAGAAGTAGTAGAAGTAGTAGACAAAGAAAGAGTAGAAGACAAAGAATAAGAAGAAAAATAAGAAGTGAAGAAGTAGAAGAAGAAGGTGAAAAAGTGGAATAAAAAGAAGAAGTAGTAGAAGAATAAGAACAAGAAGAAATCGAAGAAGATTAAGAAGAACATGATGTAGAAGGAAGCAAAGAAGTAAAAGATAAAAAAGTCAAAGAAGAATAAGGCGAAGACGAAGAAGAAAAAGAAGAAGAAAGTGAAGAAGAGGAAGAAGAAGAAGAAGAAGAAGAAGAAGAAGAAGAAGAAAAAGGAGGAGAAGAAGAAGGAGGAGGAGGAGACGAGGAATTGGAGGAGGAGGAGGAGGAGGAGAAGAAGAAGAAGTATGAGGGATGAAGGAGAAGAAGAAGAAGATGATGATGATGAAGAAGAAGATGGAGAAAGAAAAGAAGTTGAAGAAGAAGGAGAAGAAGATGATAAAGAAGTAAAAGAAGAAGATGATAGTGACGAATAAGTAGAAGAAGAAGACAAAAAAGATAAAGGCGAAGAAGTAGAAGTAGAAGAGGAAGAAGAAGAAGAAGAAGAAGAAGAAGATGAAGAAGTAGAAGAAGAAGAAGAAGAAAAAAAATGAGGAAGAAGCACACGAAGAAAAAAAACACAAAAGAAAAAGGAGAAGACGAAGAAGAAGAAGATGAAGAAGAAGAAGTTGAAGATGAAGAATCTGATGAAGGGAAAGACGAAGTCAAAGAATAAGAAGTAGAACAAGAAAAAGAAGAAGAACAGGAGGAGGAGGAAGAAGAAGATGAAGAAGAAGAAGTAGAAGAAGAAGAAGAAGGAAATGAAGAGATGTAGAATAATAATAATAATAATAACAAGAAGAAGTAGTTGAAAAGAAGAAGTAGATGAAGAAGAAGAGGACTAAAATGAAGAAGAAGAAGAGAAGAAGACGTCGTAGAAGCAGAAGAAAAAGAAGAAGAAGACAAACGAAGAAATAGAAGAAGAAGAAGAAGAAGAGCAAGGGAAAGAAGAAAACCAAGTATAAGAAGAAGAAGACGAACTTGTGGAGAGGGAAAAAGACCAAGAAGTAGAAGAGTAAGAAGAAGTGGAAGAAGAAGAGGAAGAAGAGGAAGACGTAGAAGAATAAGATGATGATGAAGTAGAAAAAGAAGAAGAAGAAGAAGCAAAAGAAGAAAAAGAGGAAGAAGAACAAGAAGAAGTAGTAGTAGAAGAGGAAGAATAAGAAGAAGAAGAAGAAGAGGAGGAAGAAAAAGGAGGAGAAGAAGATGAAGTAGAAGATAAACGAAGGAAAGCTAAACGAGAAGAAGAAAAGAAAAGAAGAAAAAGAAGAAGAAGAAGAAGAAGATGATGATGATGATGAAGAAGATGAAGAAGACGAAGAAGAGGATGAAGAAGAGGATGAAGAAGATGAAGAGGAAGAAGATGAAAAAGATTAAGAAGAAGAAGATGAAGAAGATGAAGAAGAAGAAGAAGAAGGAGAAGAAGAAAAAGAAGAAGAAGGAGAAGAAGAACATGAAGAAGAAGAAGAAGAAGGAGGAGAAGAAGAAGATGAAGAAGGAGAAGAAGAAGATGAAGAAGAAGAAGAAGAAGAAGAAGAAGAAGAAGAAGAAGACGAAGAAGAAGACGAAGAAGAAGAAGAAGATGAAGAAGAAGAAGGAGAAGAAGAAGAAGAAGAAGAAGACGAAGAAGAAGAAGAAGAAGAAGAAGAAGAAGAAGAGGAAGAAGAAGGTGAAGAAGAAGAAGTTGAAGAAGAAGAAGATGAAGAAGAAGAAGAAGAAGAAGAAGAAGAAGAAGAAGAAGAAGAGGAAGCAGAGGAAGAAGAAAAAGAAGAAGATGAAGAAGAAGGAGAAGAAGAAGAGGAAGAAGAAGAGGAAGAAGAAGAAGAGGAAGAGGAAGAAGAAGAAGAAGAAGAAGAAGAGGAAGATGAAGAAGAAGAAGAAGAAGAAGAAGAAGAAAAGAAAGAAGAAGAATAAAAAGAATAAGAGGAAGAAGAAGAAGAAGAAGAAGAGGAGAAAGAAGAAGAAGAAGAAAAAGAAGTGGAAGAAGAAGAACCATAAGAGGAAAAAGACGAAGAAGATGAAGAAAAAGAAGAAGAAGAAGTTGAAGAAGAAGATGAAGATGGAGAAGAAGTAGAACCAGAAGAAGAAGAGGAAGAAGATGAAGAAGAAGAAGAAGAAGAAGAAGAAAAAGAAGAAGAAAAGGCGAAAGTAGAAGAAGAAAAAGAAGAAGAAGAATAAGAAGAAGAAGAAGAAGAAGAACGAAGTGAAGAGGATGAAGAAGATGAAAAATAATAAAAGTAAGAAGAAAATGTGGAGAAAGACAAAGTAGAAGAAGATGAAGAAGAAGGAGAAGAGGAGGAAGAAGATGAGGAAGAGGAAGAGGAAGGCGAAGAACAAGAAGAGGAGGAAGAAGAAGAAAAAGAAGAAGAAGAAGAATAAGAAGAAGAAGAGGAGGAAGAAGAAGTAGAAGAGAAACAAGAAGACGATGAAGAAGAAGAAGAAGAAAAAGAAAAAGGCGAAGAAGCAGATGAATAATATTAATAATTAGAAACAAAAGAAGAAGGGAAAGAAGAAGAAAGAGAAGAAGAAGAAGAAGAAGAAGGAGAAAAAGAAGAACAAGAAGTAGAAGGAGAAGAAGAAGGAGAAGAAAAAGAAGGAGAAGAAGGAGATGAAGAAGGAGAAGAATTAGAAGGAGGAGAAGGAGAAGGAGAAGGAGAAGGAGAAGAAGAAGAAGAAGAAGAAGAAGAAGAAGGATTAGAACATGGAGAAGAAGAACAAGAAGACGAGGTAGAAGAAGAAGAGGAAGAAGAAGAATAAGAAGAAGAGGTGGAGGAAGAAGAAGAAGAAGAAGAAGAATAAGAAGAAGAAGAAAAGGAAGAGGAAGAAGAAGGAGAAGAGGAAGAAGAAGAAGTGGAAGAAGAAGAAAAAGAAAAAGAAGAAGATGAAGAAGAAGAAGAAGAAGAAGGAGAAGAAGAAGAAGAAGAAGTAGAAGCAGAAGAAGAAGAAGAAGAAGAAGAAGAAGAAGAAAAGAAGTAGAAGAAGTAGTAGAAGAAGAAGAAGAGAAAGAAGAAGAGGAAAAAGAGAAAGAAGAAAAATAAGAAGAAGAAGAAGAAGAAGAACAACAAAAAGAAGAGGATGAAGAAGATGAAAAATAATAAGAAAAAGAAGAAAAAGTAGTAGTAGAAGAAGAAGAAGAAGGAGAAGCTGAAGAAGAACAATGGGAAAAAGAAGAAGAAGAAGGAGAAGAAGAAGAAGAAGAATAAGTTAGAGAAGAGGAGGAGGGGGAGGAAGTAGAAGAAGAAGAATAAGAAGAAGAAGGAGAAAATGAAGAATAAGAAGAGGAAGAAGAAGAAGAAGGAGAAGAAGAAGAAGAAGGAGAAGAAGAAGAAGAAGGAGAAGGAGAAGAAGAAGAATAATAAGAAGGAGAAGAAGAAGGAGAAAAAGAAGAAGAAGAAGAAGAAGGAGAAGAAGAAGAAGAAGAAGAAGAAGAAGAAGAAGAAGGATAAGATGAAGAAGAATAATAAGAAGAAGGAGAAGAAGAAGAAGAAGATGATGATGAGGGAGACGAAAAAGAAGATTTAGAAGAAAAGAACAAGAGGAAGAAGAAAAAGAAGGAGAAGAAGAAGAATTAAAAGAAGGTGGAGAAGGAGTGAAGGAGGAGAAGAAGAAGAAAGAGGAAGAAGAAGAAGAAGAACAAGAAGAAGAACCAGAAGGAGAAGAAGGAGAAGTAAAAGGAGAAGTAGAAAGAGAAGTAGAAGGAGTTGAAGAAGGAGAAGAAGAAGGAGAAGAATGAGAAGAAGGAGAAGAAGGAGAAGAAGAAGGAGAAGGAGAAGAAGAAGAAGAAAAAGAATAAAAAGAAGAAGAAGAATAGGAAGAAGAAGGGGAAGGGTTAGGAGGAGGAGGAGAAGAAGAAGAAGAAGAAAAAGGAAGAGGAGAACAAGAAGAAGATGAAGGAGAAGAAAAGGAAGTAAAAGAAGTAGAAGAAGTAAAAAGAAGTTGAAAAAAAAGTAAAAGAAGAAGAAGAAGAAGAAGAAGAAGAAGAAAGAGAGGATGAAGAAGAAGAAGAAGATTAAGAAAAAAAATAATAATAAGAAGAATAAGAACAAGAAGAGGAGGAGGAAGAAGAAGAAGTGCAAGAAGAAGTAGAAGAAGTACAAGAAGTGGATGAGGAAGAAGAAGAAGAGGATTAAGAAGAAGAATTGAAAGTAGAAGGAGAAGAAGATTATGATGAAGAAGAAGAATAAGAGGAGGAAGAAGAAGATGACGAGAAAGAAGTACATGAAGAAGATGAAGAAGAAGAAGAAGAAGAAGAAAATGAAGAAGAAGAAGAAGAAGAGGAAAAAGAACAAGAAGAAGAAGAAGAGTAGGAAGAAGAAGAAGAAAAGGAAGAAGAAATTTTAGAAGAAGAAGAAGAAAAGGAAGAAGAAGTTTTAGAAGAAGAAGAAGAAGGAGAAGAAGATGTAGATGCAGAAGAAGAAAAAGTAGTAGTAGAAGAAGAAGAAGAAAAAAAGAAGCAAAAAAAAGTGGAAAAAGAAGAAGAAGAAGGGGAGGAGGAGAAAGAAGAAGTAGAGGAAGAAGAAGATGAACCAAAAGAAGAGGATGAATAAGACGAGAAATAAAAGGAAGGAGAAGAAAAAGTGGAAAAAGAAGAAGAAGAAAAAGAAGAGGAAGAAGAAGTAGAAGAACAAGAAGGAGATCAAGAAGAAGAAGAAGAAGTAGAAAAAGAAGGAGAAGAAGTAGAAGGGGAAGTAGGAGACTGAGAACAAGAAGAAGAAGAGGAAGAAGAAGTAAAAGAAGATGATGATGACAAAGAAGAGGAAGATGCAGAAGAAGAAGCAGAAGAGTAGGAGGAAGAGGAAGACAAAGAACAAGAAGAGGAAAAAGTAGAAGAAGCGGAAGAAGAAGAAGAAGAGGAAGAAGAAGGCGATGAAGATGTAGAAGAAGAAGAAGAAGAAGAGGAAGAAGAGGAAGAGGAAGAAGAAGAAGAAGAAGAAGAAGAAGAAGAGGAAGTAGAAGAAGAGGAAGAAGAAGAAGAAAAAGAAGAAGAAGATTGGGAAAAAGAAGAAGAAGAAGGAGGAGGAGAAGAAGAAGAAGAAGAAGAAGGTGGAGAAGAAGAAGGAGAAGAAGTAGAAAGACAAGAAGAAAAAAGAAAAGAAGAAGGAGGAGAAGAAGGAAAAGATGAAGAAGTAGATGAAGAAGGAGGAGAAGAAGAAGATGAAGAAGAAGGAGATGAAGAAGTAGAAGAAGAATATGACAAAGAAGAAGAAGATGAAGAAGAAGAAGAAGAAGAAGAAGTAGAATTAGAAGAAGAATAATAATAGTAAGAAGAAGATTAAGAAAAAGAAGTTGAAAAAGAAGTAGAAGAAGAAGAATAAGAAGTAGGAGAAGAAAGAGAAGAATGAGAAGGAGATTAAAAAGAAGAAGAAGAGGACGAAGAAAAAGAAGAAGAAGAACAAGAAGAAGAAACAAAAGAAGTAGTAGTACTAGCAGTAGAAGAAGAAGAAGAAGAAGAAGAAGAACCAAAAGAAGATGAAGAAGAATAATAGGAAAAAGAAGTAGAAGAAGAAGAAGAGGAGGAGGAAGAAGAAGAAGAAGTAGAAGAAGTTTAAGAAGAAGAAAAAGAATGAGAAGAAGAAGAAAAAGGAGGAGAAGAAAAAGTTGCATCAGAAGTAGATGGAGAAAAAGAAGCTAAAGAAGAAGAAAAGGGAGAAGAAGAAGAAGAAGAAGAAGAAGAATAAGAAGAAGAAAAAGACGAAGAAGTAGTGGAAGAAGAAGACGAAGAAGAAGAAGAAGATAAAGAAGATGAAGAGGTGGAGGAAGAAGAAGTGGAAGAAGAATAAGAAGAAGAAGAAGAACAATTATAACAAGAAGGGGAAAAGGTAGTAGAAGAAGAAGAAGTGGAAGAAGAAGAAGAAGATGATGAAAAAGAAGAAGAAGAAGAAGAAGAAGATGATGATGACGACGAAAAAGACCAAAAAGTAGAGGAAGAAGAAGAAGAAGGAGAGGAAGAACGAGAGGCAGAAGAAGAAGAATAAAAAGAAAAGAAGAAGAAGAATAATAAGAATAATAAAAAGAAGAGGAAGAAAAAGAAGAAGAAGAAGAAAAACAATAAGAAGAATAAGAAGAAGAAGTAGAAGAAGAAAAAGTAGTAGAAGAAGAAGGAAGAGGAGGAGGAGGAGAAGAAGAAGAAGAAGAAGAAGAAGAAGAGGAAGAAAAGAAAAATGAAGAAGAAGAGGAGTAAGAAGAAGAAGAAGAAGAGGAAGAAGAAGAAGAAAACGAGGAAGAAGAAGACGAAGAAAAAGAAGAAGAAGAAGGGGAAGACGAAGAAGAAAAAGGAGGAAAAGAAGAAGAGAAATAAGAAGAAGAAGAAGAGGATTAAGGAGAAGAAGAAAAAGAAGAAGAGAAGAAGAAGAAGATCATGATGATGATGATGGTGATGAAAAAGGAGAGGAAGCAGAATAAGAAGAAGAAGAAGAAGAAGAAGAAGAAAAAGTGGGACAAGAAGAAAAAGTAGAAGAATATGATGAAGAAGAAGAGGAGGAAGAAGATGTAGAAGTGGAAGAAGAAGAAGAAGAAGAAGAAGAAGAAGAAGAAGCAGAAGAAGAGGAAGCAAAAGAAGGAGGAGAAGTAGAAGAAGTAGAAGAAGTAGAAGAAGAATAAGGAGAAGAAGATGATGAAGAAGAAGAAGAAGAAGAAGAGGAAGAGAAATGAGAAGAAGATGTAGAAGAAGAAGAAGAACAAGAACAAGAACAAGTAGAAGAAGAAGAGGAAGAAGTAGTAGAAGAAGAAGAAGTGGAAGAAGAAGAAGATGATGAAAAAGAAGAAGAAGAAGAAGAAGAGGATTATAATGATGATCATGATGATGGTGAAGAAGAAAAAAAGTAGTAGTAGTAGTAGTAGAAGAAGAAGAAGAAGAAGAAGAAGAGAAATGAAGAAGAAGTAGAAGATGATGATGAAGAAAACAAGAAGAAGAAAAGTTGAAGAAGAAGAAAAAGATAAAGAAGAATTAGAAGAAGAAGAAGAAGAAGAAGAAAATGAAGAAGAAGAAGAAGGATAAGAAGAAGTTGAAGAAGAAGAATAATAATAATAAGAAGAGGAAGAAAAGAAACATGAAGAAGAAGAGGAGGAAGAAGAAGAAGAAGAG
>JAIUJO010001049.1:95000-97500 GCA_023846275.1 Vanilla planifolia | reverse complement strand
TCTTCATCATCATCTTCTTAATCCATCTTCTTCTTCTTCTTCTTCTTCTTCTTCTCCTTCTTCTTCTTCTTCTTTTTCTTCTTCTTCTCCTTCTCCATGTTTTTCTTCTTCTTCTTCTTCTTCTTCTCAGACTTCTTCTTCTTCTTCTTCTTCTTCTTCTTCTTCTCCTCTTCCTCCTCCTCCTTCTTCTTCTCCTTCTTCTTCTTCTTCTTCTTCTTCTTCTCCTTCTTCTTCATCTTCTCCATCTTCTTCTTCTTCTTCTTCTCCTTCTTCTTCTTCTTCTCCTTCTTCTTCTTCTTCTTCTTCTTCTTCTTCTTCTTCTTCTTCTTCTTCTTCTTTTTCTCCATCATCTTCTTCTTCTTCTTCTTCTTCTCCTTCTCTTTTTTCATCATCATCATCTTCTTCTTCTTCATCTTCTTTTTCTTCTTCTTTTCTTCTCATTTTTTCTTCATCATCATCATCTTCTTCTTTTTCTTCCTTGTTTTTTTCTTCGTCTTCACCATCTTATTCTTCTTCTTCTTCTTCTTCTTCTTCTTATTCTTCTTCTTCTCGTTTTTCATCATCGTCATGATCTTCTTCTTCTTCATCTTTGTCTACTTCTTTTTCCTCTTCTTCGTCTTCTTCGTCTTCTTCTTCTACTACTACTTCTACTATGTCCTCTTCCTCCTCCTCTTCGTCTTCCTCTTTTCTTCTTCCTCTTCTTATTATTCTTCTTCTTCTTGTTCTTATTCTCCTTCCTCTTCAACTACTTCTTCATCGTCTCCTTCCTCTTCTTCTTCTTTGTCTCCGCCATCTTCTTCTTCTTCGTCTTCTTCTTCTTTCTCATCATCTTCTTCTTCTTCTTCTTCTTCTTCTTCTCCTTCTTCTTCTTCTTCTTTTCCTTCTTCCTTTTCTTCTTCATCTTCACCTTCTTCTTCTTCTTTTCCTCCTTCTCCTCCTTCTACTTCTTCTTTTTCTTCTTCTTCTTCTTCATCTCCTCCTCCTTCATTTTCTTCTTCATCATCATCATCATTTTTTCTTCCTTTACTTCTTCTACTTCTTCTTCTTCTTCTTCTTCTTCTATTCCTTCTTATTTGCCTTCTTATTCTTCATGTTTTTCTTCTTATTCTTCTTCTTTTCTCCTTCTTCATGTTAATCTTCTCCTTCTCCTTCTTGTTATTCCTCTCCTTCTTCGTCTTCTCCTTCCTACTCTTCTTCTTTGCTATCTTATTCATCTTTCTCATCCTCTTCTTCTTCTTTTTCCACATCTTCTTCGTCTTTGCTTTCTTCTTTTTTTTCTTCTTTTTCTTCTTCACCATCTTCTTCCTCTTTGTCTCCTTCTTCTTCATCTTCTTTGCCTTATTCTTCTTATTCTTCCTATTCTTCTTCTTAGTCTTCTTCTTCTTCTCCTCCTTCTTCATCTTCTCCTTCTTCTTCTTTATCTACTTCTTCTTCTTCATCTTCTTCTTCTTCATCTTATTCTCATTTTTCTCCTTCTTCCCCTTCTTCTTCTTCTTGTTCCTCTTCTCCTTCTTTTTGTTCATTTTCTTCTTTTCCCTCTTCTAGTTCTCCTACTTTGCCTTTTTCTTCTTCTCTTCCATTGTCTTTTTTCTTCTTTTCCTTTTACTTCAACATAATCATCATCATCATCTTCTTTTTCATTACCTTTTCCATCTTCTTCTTCTTCTTCTTCATCTTCTTCTTCTTGTTTGTCTTCTTCTCTTCTTCTTCTTCTTCTTTTACTTCTTTGGCTCTTTTGTCTTCTTCTTCTTTCCCATCTTCTTGTTCTTCTTCATCTTCTTTTTCATCAACATCTTCTTCTTTATCTTCTTCTCTCCTTCTTTTTCTACTTCTTCTTCTTCTTCTTTTCTTGCATCTTTTTCTTCTTCTTCTTCTTTGCCTTCTTCTCCTTATTCTTCTTCTTCTTCTTCATCATCTTTTATATCTTCTTCACCTTCTTTTTGTTCTATTTCTTCTTCATTTTCTTCTCCATCTTCTTCTACTTCAACATCATCTTCTTCATCTTCTTATTCATATTCTTCTTTGCCTTCTTCTTCTTCTTCTTCTATTCCTACTTCTTCTTCTTCTTCTTCTTCTTTATCTTCTTCTTCTTCTTCTTCTTCTTATTCTTCTTTTGCTTCTTCTTCTTCATCATCTTCTTCTTCTTCGTCTTCTTCTTTGACTTCATCTTTTTCTTCTTCTTCTTCTTCTTCTTCTTCTTCATTGTCCTCATATTTTTCTTCTTCATCTTCTTCTTTGTTTTGCTCTTCTTCTTCTTTTTCTTGGTCTGATACTTCTTCTTATTCTTCGTCTTCCATTGCTTCTTCATCTTCTTCTTCTTATTCATTTTCTTCTTTGTCTTCTTCTTCATCATCTTCTTCTTTGTCCTCTTTTTCTTCTTCTTCATCATCATCATCATCATCAACTTCTTCTTCTTCTTCTTCTTCTTCTTCTTTTTCTTCTTCTACATCTTGTTCTCCTTCTTCTTCTTCTTCTACCACTTCTTCTTCTTCCTCTGCTT
>JAIUJO010001049.1:70000-75000 GCA_023846275.1 Vanilla planifolia | reverse complement strand
ATGATGAAGAAGAAGAAGAAGACAAAGAAGAAGAAGATGATGGTGATGATGAAATAAAAGAATAGGAAAAAGAAGGAGAAGAAGAAGAAGAAGCAGAAGAAGAAGAAGAAGTAGAAGAAGAAGAAAGATGAAGAAGAAGTAGAAGTCAAAGAAGAAGAAAAAGAAGATCAAGAAGATGAAGAAGAAAAAGTTGAAGAAGAAGAAGACAAAGAAAAACAAGAAGAAGAACAGTACAAAAAAGTATAAGAAGAAGGAGAAGTAGAGGAAGTAGGAGAAGAAGATTAAAAACAAGAGGAAGAAGACGAAGAAGAAGAAGAAGTAAAAGAAGTAGAGGAATAGGAATAAAAAAAAAGATGATGAAGTACTAGAAGTAGAAGAAGAAGAAGAAGAAGAAGAAGAATAAGTTGAAGTAGAAGAAGGAGGAGTAGACGAATTAGAAGAAGAAGAATACTAAATAGAAGAGGAGGAAGAAGAAGAAGAAGAAGAAAAAGGTGAAGAAGTCAAAGAAGAAGAAGAAGAAAAACATGAAGAAGAAGAAGAAAAAGAAGAATTCAAAAAGGAAGAAGAAGAAGAAGAAGAAGAAGAAGAAGAAGAAGAAGGAGAAGAAGTATGTGAAGAAGAAGAAGAAGAAGGAGGAGGAGGAAGAGAAGGAGAAGTAGAAGAAGGATAAGAAGAAGAAGAAGAAGATGATGATGATGATGATGGAAAAGAAGGAGAGAAATGATGAAGAAAGTGGGGAAGAAGAAGAAGAAGAAGAAGAAGATGAAAGGGAAGAAGAGGAAGAAGAAGAAGTAGAATGAGAAGAAGAAGAAGAAGAAGTAAAAGAAAAAGGAGATGACAAAAAAGAAGAATTAGTAGAGGAAGAAGAAGAAGAAGAAGTAGAAGATGTAGAGAAAGAAGTGGTAGAATAAGAAAATGAAGAAGAAGAAGATGAAGAAGAAGTTGAAGAAAACGAAGAAGAACATGACAAAGAAGAAGAAGAAGAAGAAGAAGAAGAAGAAGAAGACAAAGAAGAAGAAGAAAAGAAGAAGAAGAAAAAGAGAAAGAAGAAGCAGAAGAAAAAGAAGTTCAAGAAGAAGAAGAAGAAGAAAAAGTTTAAGAAAATGAAGAACATGGACAAGAAGAAAAAAAAAGAAGAACAAGAAGGAGAAGAATGAGAAGAAGAAAAAGAAGAAGGAAAGAAGAAGAAGAAGAAGAAGAAGGAGAAGAAGAAGAAGAAGAAGAAAAAGAAGATGAAGAAGAAGGAGAAAAAGAAGAAGTAGAAGTAGAAGAAGAAGACATCGAAGAAGAAGAAGAATAATAATAAGATGAAGAAGAATAAGAAGAAGATGATGATGATGATAGAGAAGAAGAAGGTGGAGAAGAAAATGAAGAAGACGACGAAGAAGATGAAGGGGAAGAAGAAGAAGTAAAAGGCAAAGAAGAAGAAGAAGAAGATGATGAAGAAGAAGGTGATGATGAACAAAAGGATGAAGAAGTACAAAAAGAAGATAAAGAAAGAGAAGGAGGAGAAGAAGATGAAGAACAAGAAGAAGAAGAACAAAATGAAGTAGAAGAAGGTGAAGGAGAAGAAGAAGAGGAAGTAGAAGAAGCACAAGAATAAGAAGAAAAAGAAGAAGAAGGCGTAGAAGGACAAGAAGAAGAAGGAGAAGAAGAAGAAGAAGAAGAAGAAGTAGAAGAAGAAGAAGAAAAAGAGGAAAAACTAGAAGAAGAAGAAGAAGAAGAAGAAGAAGAGGAAGAAGAAGGCAAAGAAGAAGAAGAAGAAGAAGAAAAAGCTGAAAAAAAGAAGAAGAAATAGAAGAAGAAGAAGAAGAAGAAGAAGAAAAAGTAAAAGAAAGTGGAGAAGAAGATGATGATGAAGAAGAAGAAGAAGGTGAGGAAGAAGAAGAAGAAGAAGGTGAGGAAGAAGAAGAAGAAGAAGAAGAAGAAGAAGAACTGAAAGAAGAAGAAGAAGAACGAGAAGAAGTAGAAGATGAAGATGATGATGAAGAAGAAGAAATAGAAGATGTAGAAGAAGAAGGTTATGAGGAAGTGGAAGAAGAAGAAGATTAAGAAGAAAAAGAAGAAGAAAAAGAAGAATAAGAACAAAAAAGAAAATGAAGAAGAAGAAGAAGAAGAAAAGACAAAGAAGAAAATGAAGAAGAAGAAGAAGAAAATGAACAAGAAGAGATGGAATAGAAGAAAAAGAAGAAGTAGAAGAAGAAAGAAGAAGACATTGAAGAAAAAGAAGAAAATGATGTAGAAGAAGAAGACAAAAAGGAAAAAGAAGAAGAAGAAGAAGAAGAAGTAGTAGAAGAAGAAGAAGACAAAAAAGAATAAGTCAAAGAAGAAGAAGATGTAGAAGAAGTAGAAGGCAAAGTAGAAAAAGAAGAAGAAGAAGAAGTAGAAGGTGGAGAAGAACAAGAAGTAGAAGTAGAAGTATAAGAAGAAGAAAAAAATGAGAAGCAAAAGACAAAGAAGAAGAAGTCAAAGATGTAGATGAAGAAGAAGATGAAGAAGGAGAAAAAGAAGAAAAGAAGAAGCAGATGAAGAAACAGAAGAAGAAGAAGAAGATGAACAAGAAGAAGATGAAGATGAAGAAGAAGAAGAAGAAAAAGAAAAAAAGAAAGAACAAGAATAAGGACAAGAAGAACGAGAAACATGACAAAAAGAAGAAAAAGAAGAAAAAACAAAGAAGATGAAGAAGAAGGTGAAGAAGAAGTACAAGAAGATTAAGAAGAACATGAAGAAGTAGAAGAAGAAGAAGATGACAAAGAAGAAGAAGAAGATGATGATGATGATGATGAAGAAGAATATCAAGAAGAAGAAAAAGTTGAAGAAAAAGAAGAAGAAGAAGACAAAGAACAAGAAGAAGAGAAAGAAGAAGTAGAAGTAGAAGAAGAAGAAGAAGAAGATGATGATGATGAAAAAGACGAATATGAAAAAGAAGGAGAAGGAGAAGAAGAAGAAGAAGAAGAAGAAGATGAAGGAAAAGAAGAAGATAGAGAAGAAGAAGTGGAAGATGAGGAAGAAGTAGAAGAAGAAGAAGAAGAAGAAGAAGATGAAAAAGAAGAAGAATAAGATAAAGATGAAGTAGAAGATGAAGTAGAAGAAGAAGAAGATGAAAAAGAAGAAGATGATGAAGATGAAGGGGATGAAGAAGAGGAAGAAGAAGAAGATGAAGAAGAAGTAAGACAATGAAAAAGAAGAAGAATAGTACAAAGAGGTAGAAGAAGAAGAAGAAGTTGAGGAAGTAGAAGAAGGAGAAGAAAAAGAAGAAGAAGAAGACAGAGAACAAGAAGAAGTAGAAGAAGAGGAATAAAAAATGGTGAAGTAGAAAAAAAAGAAGATGAAGGAGAACAAAAAGATGAAGAAGAAGTAGAAGTAGAAGAAGAAGAAGAAGAGGAAGTTGAAGAGAAGAAGATTAGGTATAAGAAGAAGGAGAAGAAGTCAAAGATGAAGGAGAAGATGATGAAGAAGAAAAAGAAGAAGAAGTAGAAGAACAAGATTGTTAGGATGTGGAAGAAGAAGAACAAGAACAACAACAAGAAAATGAAGAAGAAGAAGAAGATAACAAAAGAAGAAAAAGAAGAAGAAGATGACACAGAAGAAGAAGACAAAGAAGAAGAAGAAGAAGAAGAAGACGATGATGATGAAGAAGAAGAGGAAAAAGAAGAAGAAGAAGAAGAAGACGAAGAAGAAGAAGAAGAAGAATAACAACAAGAAGAAGATGGAATAAAAGAAAAAGAAGTAAAAGAAGACGAAGAAGAAGAATTAGAAGAAAAAGAAGTAGAAGAAGAAGAAGACGATGAAGAAAAAGAAGAAAATGAAGTAGAAGAAGAAGACAAAGAAGAGGAAGAAGAATAAGAAGAAGAAGAAATAGTAGTAGTAGTAGTAGTAGAAGAAGAAGACAAAGAAGAAATAGGAGAAGAAGAAGTAGCAGTAGAAGAAGAAGACGAAGAAGAAAATGATGAAAAAGAAGAACAAGTAGAACAAGGTGGAGAAGAAGAAGATGCAGAAGTAGAAGAAGAAGTAGAACAACAAGAAGAAGTAGAAGAAGAAGAAGAAAAAGAAAGAGAAGGAGGAGAAAATGAGGAACAAAAAGATGAAGAAAAGTAAAAAGAAAAAGTGGAAGAGAAAGAAAAAGACGAAGAAGAAGAAAATGAAGAAGTAGATGAAGAAGAAGAAGAAGAAGAAGAGAAGAAGAGGAAGAAAAAGATGTAGAAGAATAGGAAGAAGAAAAAGAAGAAGAAAAAGGTGAATAAGAAGAAGAAGAAGAAGAAAAAGTAGACGAAGAAGAAGAAGAAGAAGAAAAGATGAAGAGGAAGAAGAAGAAGAAGAACAAGATGTAGCACAAAAAGAAGAAAAAGAAGAAAAAAATAAAGAAGTTGAAGGAAAATAAGAAGTAAAAGATGATGATGAAGAAGAAGACGATGAAGAAGTCAAAAAAGAGGAAGATGTTGAAGAAGAAGAAGATAATGATTATGAAGAAGAAGAATAAGAAGGAGAAGGAAAAGATGAAGAAAAACAAGAAGAAGATGAAGAAAAAGAAGAAGAGGAAGAAAAAGTAGAAATATAAGTAGAAGAAGAAGAAGAAGAAGAAGAAGAAGAAAAATAAGAAGAAGAAGAAGAAGATGATGATGAAAAAGAAGAATAACAAAAAGGTGGAAGAGAAGAAGATAAAGAAGATGAAGTGGAATAAGGAGAAGAAGAAGGAAGAGAAGAAGAAGAAGAAGATGATGATGAAGAAGAAGTAGATGACAAAGAAGAAGAAGAAGAAGATGATGAAAAAGAAGAAGAAGAAGATGAAGCAGAAGTAGAAGAAAAAGAAGAGGAAGAAGAAGAAGGTGAAAAAGAAGAAGAAGAAGATGAAGAAGAAGAAGATGAAGAAGAGGAAGAAGAAGAAGTTGAAGAACAAGAAGACAAAGAAAAAGAAGAAGAAGAATAGTACAAAGAAGTAGAAGAAGCAGAAGAAGATGTTGAGGAAGCAGAAGAATAAGAAAAAGAAGAGGAAGAAGACA
>JAIUJO010001049.1:42500-47500 GCA_023846275.1 Vanilla planifolia | reverse complement strand
GAAGAAAGATGAAGAAGTAGAAGTCAATGAAGAAGAAGAAAAAGAAGATGAAGATGAAGAAGATGAAGAAGAAAAAGTTGAAGAAGAAGAAGACAAAGAAGAAGAAGGAGAATAATATTACAAAAAAGTAGAAGAAGAAGAAGTAGAGGAAGTAGAAGAAGAAGAAGAAAAACAAGAGGAAGAAGACAAAGAAGAAGAAGAAGAAGAAGTAGAAGAAGTAGAAGAGCAGGAATAAAAAAAAGACAAAGTAGAAAAAGAAGAAGATGATGATGAAGAAGTAGAAGAAGAAGAAGAGGAAGAAGAAGAAGAAGAAGTTGAAGTAGAAGGAGAAGAAGGAGAAGACGAAGTAGAAGAAGAAGAATAATAAATAGATGAGGAAGAAGAAGAAGAAGAAGAAGGAGAAGAAGTCAAAGAAGAAGAAGAAGAAGAACATGAAGAAGAAGAAGAAAAAGAAGAAGTCGAAAAGGAAGAAGAAGAAGAAGAACAAGAAAATGAAGAAGAAGAAGAAGAAGACAAAGAAGAAGAAGAAGAAGAAGAAGAAGAAGAAGAATATGAAGAAGAAGAAGAAGAAGAAGGAGAAGGAGAAGGAGAAGGAGGAAGAGGAGGAGAAGCACAAGAAGGAGAAGAAGAAGAAGAAGAAGATGATGATGATGATGAAAAAGAAGGAGAGAAAAGAAGAAGAAAGTGGGCAAGAAGAAGAAAAAGAAAGAGAAGAAGAGGAAGAAGAAGTAGAATAAGAAGAAGAAGAAGAAGAAGAAGAAGAAGAAGTAAAAGAAGAAGAAGAAGAAGGAGAAGAAAAAGAAGAAGACAAAGAAGAAGAAAAAGAAGTAGTAGAGAGGAAGTAGAAGAACAAGTAGAAGAAGTAGAAGAGCAAGAAGTGGTAGAAGAATAAAATGAAGAAGAAAAAGACGAAGAAGAAGTTGAAGAAGCCAAAGAAGATGATGATAAAGAAGATGAAGAAGAAGACAAAGAAGAAGAAGAAGAAATAGAAGAAAAAGAAAAAGTTTAAGAAGAAGAAGAAAAAGTTTAAGAACATGAAGAAAATGGGCATGAAGAAAAAAAGAAGAATAGGAAGAAGAAGATTGAGATGAATAAAAAGAAGAAGGAAAGAAGCAGAAGAAGTAGAAGAAGAAAAAGAAGATGAAGAAGAAGGAGAAAAAGAAGAAGAAGAAGATGAAGAAGATGGAGAAGAAGAAGATGTCGAAGAAGAAGAAGAAGAATAAGATGAAAAAGAATAAGAAGAAGATGATGATGACGATAAAGAAGAAGAAGAAGAAGGGGAAGGTGGAGAACAAAATGAAGAAAAAGAAGAAGAAGATGATGGGGAAGAAGAAGATGTAAAAGGCAAAGAAGAAGAAGAAGAAGAATAAGAAGGCGATGAAGAAAAAAAGGATGAAGAAGAAAAAAAGAAGATAAAGAAAAATAAGGAGGAGGAGAAGATGAACAAGAAGAAGAAGTAGAAAATTAAGCAGATGAAGGTGAAGGAGAAGAAGAAGGGGAAGAAGAAGAAGTATAAGAATAATAAGAAGAAGAGGAAGAACAAGAAGAAGGGAAGGAAGAAGAAGAAGAAGGCGAAGAACGAGAAGAAGAAGAAGAAGAAGAACAAAAAGAGCAAGAAGAAGGAAAAGAAGAGTAATTGGAAGAAGAAGAAAAGGATGAAGAAGAAGAAGAAGAAGAAGAGGAAGAAGAAGGCAAAGAAGAAGAAGAAGAAGAAGGCAAAGAAGAAGAAAGAAAAGCTGAACAAAAAGAAGAAGAAATAGAAGAAGAAGAAGAAAAAGAAGAAGAAAAAAAAGTAAAAGAAGGAGGAGAAGAACATGACGAAGAAGAAGAAGAAGAAGGTGAAGAAGAAGAAGAAGAAGAAGAAGAATTGGAAGAAGAAGAAGACGAGGAAGAAGAAAAAGAAGAAGGAGAAGAAGTAGAAGAAAAAGATGATGATGATGAAGATGAACTAGAAGAAGTAGAAGAAGAAGGTTATGAGGAAGTGGAATAAGAAGAAGAAGAAGAAAAAGAAGAACAAGAACAAAAAAAGAAAATGAAGAAGAAGAAGATAAAAAAGAAGAAAAAGACGAAGAAGAAGACAAAGAACAAGAAGGCAAAGAAGAAGAAGAAGCTGAAGAATAAGAAAATGAAGAAGAAGAAGAAAATGAAGAAGAAGAAGAAAATGAAGAAGAAGAAGAAAATAAAGAAGAAGAGATGGAATAGAATAAATAGAAGATGTAGAAGAAGAAAAGAAGAAGAAGAAGAAGAAGTCGTTGAAGAAAAAGAAGAAAATGATGTAGAAGAAGAAGACAAAAAGGAAGAACAAGAGGTAGAAGAAGAGCAAGAAGATGAAAAACAATAAGTCGAAGAAGAAGATGTAAAAGAAGAAGAAGACGAAGTAGAAAAAGAAGAAGTAGAAGATGGAGGAGAACAAGAAGTAGAAGTAGAAGTATAAGAAGTAAAAGAACAAGATGAAGAAAAAGGCGAAGAAGAAGAAGTCAAAGAAGTAGATGAAGATGAAGAAGAAGAAGAAGAAAAGAAGAAGTATAAGAAGAAGCAGAAGAAGAACAAGAAGAAGATGAAGAAGAAGAAGACGAACAAAAAGCCGGTGATGAAGAAGAAGAAGAAGAAGAAGAAGAAGAACAAAAAGTCGGTGATGATGATGAAGAAGAAGAAGAAGAAGAAGAAGAAGAAGAAGCAGAACAGGAAGAACAAGAAACATAACAAAAGGAAGAAAAAGAAAAAAAACAAAGAAGATGAAGAAGAAGGTGAAGAAGAAGTAGAAGAATAGGAGGAAGAAGAAGATGAAGAAGTCAAAGAAGAAGAAGATGACAAAGAAGAAGAAGAATATGAAGAGGAAGAAAAAGATGAAGAAAAAGAAGAAGAAGACGAAGAACAAGAAGAAGAGAAAGACAAGAACAAGAAGAAGAAGACGAATAAAAAGAAGTAGAAGAAGAAGAAGAAGAAGAAGATGTTGGTGATGATGAAAAACAAGAAAAAGAAAAAGGAGGGGCAGAAGAAGAAGAAGAAGAAGAAGAAGAAGAAGGAAAAGAAGAAGACAGAGAAGAAGAAGAAGAAGAAGAAGAAGAAAATGATGATGAAAAAGAAGAAGTATGAGATAAAGAAGAAGTAGAAGATAAAGAAGAAGAAGAAGAAGATGATGAAGACGATGAAGATGAAGAAGAGGAAGAAGAAGAAGATGAAGAAGAAGTAAGACAAAGAAAAAGAAGAGGAAGAATAGTACAAAGAGGTAGAAGAAGAAGAAGTTGAGGGAGTAGAAGAAGAAGAAAAAGAAAAGGAAGAAGATAGAGAACAAGAAGAAGAAGATTAAGAAGTAGAAGAAGAGAAATTAAAAAAGGTGAAGTAGAAAGAGAAGAAGATGAAGGAGAAAAAAATGAAGAAGAAGAAGAAGAAGGAGAAGAAGTCGAAGAAGAAGGAGAAGATGATGAAGAAGAAAAAGAAGAAGAAGAAGTAGAAGAACTAGATGTAGAAGAACTAGAAGAAAATGAAGAAGAAGAAGAAGATAAAAAAGAAGAAAATAAGAAAAAGAAGAAGAAGATGACATAGAAGAAGAAGACAAAGAAGAAGAAGAAGAAGAAGATGATGATGATGAAGAAGAGGAAAAAGAAGAAGAAGACGAAGAAGAAGAAAAAGATGGAATAAAAGAAAAAGAAGAACTAGAAGAAGAAGAAGAAGAAGAAGAAGAAGAAGAAGAAGAAGAAGATGATGATGAAGAAGAAGAAGAAGATGATGAAGAAAATGAAGAAAATGAAGTAGAAGAAGAAGACAAAGAAGAGGAAGAAGAATAATAATAATAAGAAGAAGAAGAAGAAGTAGAGGAAGAAGAAGAAGACAAAGAATAAGGCGAAGAAGAAGAATAAGTAGAACAAGGAGGAGAAGAACAAGAAGCAGAAGTAGAAGAAGAAGAAGAAGTAGAAGAACAAGAAGAAGTCGAAGAAGAAGAAAAAGAAAGAGGAGGAGAAAATGAAGAAGAAGGGGAAGAAAATAATGAACAAAAAGATGAGGAAAAATAAAAAGAAAAAGTGCAAGAGGAAGAAAAAGACGAAGAAGAAGAAGACGAAGAAGTAGATGATGAAGAAGAACAAAAAGAAGAAGAGAAGAAGAAGAAGAAAAAGAAGTAGAAGAAGAAGAAGAAGAAGAAAGCAAACAAAAAGAAGAAGAAGAAGAAGAAGAAGAAAAGATGAAGAGGAAGAAGAAGAAGAACAAGAACAAGAAGCAGCACAAAAAGAAGAAAAAGAAGAAAAAAACAAAGAAGTAGAAGGCAAATAAGAAGTAGAAGGTGATGATGAAGAAGAAGAAGACAAAGAAGTCGATGAAGAGGAAGATGACGAAGAAAAAGAAGATAATGATGAAGAAGAAGAAGAATAAGAAGGAGAAGGAAAAGATGAAGAAAAACAAGAAGAAGATGAAGAAAAAAAAGAAGAGGAAGAAGAAGTAGAAGAAGAAGAAGAAGAAGAAGAAAAATAAATAGAAGAAGAAGAAGAAGGAGATGATGATGAAAAAGAAGAATAAGAAAAAGGAGGAGAAGGAGATAAAGAAGAAGAAGAATAAGGAGAAGAAGAAGGCAGAGAAGAAGAAGAAGAAGAAGAAGAAGAAGTAGAAGATGAAAAAGAAGAAGAAGAAGATGAAGAAGAAGAAGATGAAGAAGAGGAAGAAGAAGAAGTTGAACAAGAAGAAGACAAAGAGAAAGAAGAAGAAGAATAGTACAAAGAAGTAGAAAAAGCAGAAGATGTAGCGGAAGTAGAAAAAGAATAAGAAAAAGAAGAGGAAGAAGAAAAAGAAGAAGAATAAGAATAAGAAGAAGAAAAAGAAGAAGAAGAAGAAGTAGAAGAAGTAGAAAAAGAGGAATAACAAAAACACAAAGAAGAAAAAAAAGAAGAAGATGATGAAGTAGAAGAAGAAGAAGAAAAAGAGGCAAATAAAAAAGAAGTGGAAAATGAAGAAGAAGAAGAAGAAGAAGATGAAGAAGAGGAAAGAGAAGGAGTAGAAGATGGAGAAGA
>JAIUJO010001049.1:27500-37500 GCA_023846275.1 Vanilla planifolia | reverse complement strand
TAAGCAAGCGCTGTGAAAGTTCTACTCGTTCTCAAAATAAAACTTGGGCTGTAATACCTCTTTGTTGATCTAATTTTGTGAGGAAATTTGGGTCATTTTTTGAAAAACATTAGTTGGCTTTTTTATTAATTCCCTAACTTGATTATAGGTTATCCTAAAGGTTATGTTATTTCTTTGCTAACTATTCGATAGTGCCTGTAAATCAAAAGTTATTGAAGTCATCCAATAAATTGGTGAGAATCATGTGAGTCTGATCGTGATGTCAGGACGAAATGTCTTACTACGTTGATACCAATTGTCATGTATGTCTGATGCTCCTATTCATATTGTTGGAATGTTACATTCCCCCCATTGCTGAAAATGTTAGTTGAATTAGTTCATTACAAATACTAGCTTCATCTTTTTTGTATGAGAGTTGAAATGTTTTGCTCATGCTCATATTTGAATCTCATATTAGCCTCTTCAACTAGTAAGTAAATCATCGTAGCACGAATACATCACAAGATGAACAGTATATATGATGACCACGTATGAACAAAAACATGTTTGTTCACTTTGTGTTATTTGGTGTGGTCTTTCAGACTAGTCTAAGCATCAATGACTGTTTGTTATGATAATAGTAAGTTTCACTTAATGTAGCATCACAATTTAAAGGGTCGTTGCATTGTAATAGTATTTTAAGTTAATAATGTTGACTTTGTTGGCAACTGATCCACTATTGTAGTGAGGTGATCGCACATTGAATTGAACAATATTCACTATCTACTATTGTATATATAGTAATTGATTAACTATTTTGTCTTGTATAATCGTACTGTTATGATTTGTTTTGTGTATGAAAAGTAATTCCTGACAACAAACAAAAGTACTGATCTGATGTAGAATGTCATATTTGTTTGATGTGTAATCTGTTAGATTTACTCTTATAAACTATTGTGAGTTAGGTTGTCAGATTTTCATACCATATGAAAATAATAATTGTACTATAAAAAATACGTAAGAACCTCGAATAGCTTAATTTTGACACATGTAGGCAGAAACAAATTTAGCATTTTAAATGTCGTACCTTGTACGATATCTGAATGTATGGAATTTGTAATTTCTCTATATTGATAAGAGCTTTGCTTTGGTTTGAAATTAAGTCACTTTTTTGGTAGCTAACTTAGCCAGAGATCTAGACTTTATTGATTTCTTTGTATATTACGCTCCAAGGTACATTTAGCAAACTGTTTTCCTTGTTGATTTGCAACATGTAATTTGCTAACTTTCATGGGATATTTGCTCTATTCTGGAATAGATTATAAAGTATATTACAATCCATTTTACTATATAAACTCTTGATCTGTAATTGTCTACATAGTTGCAACCTTAAGTATGGCCATTGCCTTACTGTCTAGTAACGTCTGATTTATTTCAGTTGTAGAAAAAGTTATACCAATTCCTCTAAATGGTTTTTGATAATTCTACCTTTGCTAGCATCGTAGTTGGTATTCAATTTCTTACTAATAACGTTCAACTTTATCCTGTTTATAGGTGGAGGATACAACTTTAACCACTTTCACTATTCTTTTTTGAATTGCTATAATTGAGATAAGATTCCCATCAACACTAGTTTAAAGTCTTCCTTGGAAGATTGAATGTCAAAAATAAAGTAGCAATTCTCGTTAATATTATAGATAATATTTGTTACCATTTGATTTAATTCATCAAAGATCTTAGCATTCTTAACCTTCCAAATGTTCTTATATATTATAGTGTGCAACATGAGTATGACCTCACCTATTGCTAAATTCATATTACCTTATTTTCACCATGAGGTAATCCATTCCATGATTTCATTGGTATCAAGCTGTTTAATGTTTAGATTGTTTACATACCATTGCTTATCTAGCTACATCACTTTCTAAGAAATCATGATTAATGAATCTTCATTTGGGTAATGAGGATATTTTGAAGCAAGCTAGAAGTTCAGTTTTCTTAGGTTATTTGGGAATGATAGCAAGTTATTCAATATCCTTTATGTCAACATTAACATCTTTAAAAAACATTTTGGTACCCCATAAGTGCTATCTAGATTTTAAAATGAGCTCGTTATATCTTACTTCCTCCTTAGTAAACTATGTGTTGAATTTCCCATCACTTGTTAGAGATCATATCCATCAATTGATTGAATTATACCACTTTGCATACTTTGTAATCAAGTTTTTAGTCACATGCATGCAAACCCATGTGTTGAATTTCATTCTCAAAGCATTCGAGAATCAACACTTAGCTACCATGTAGTTGGACTATAAAGAATTATTGATTAGTATTTTTCCAATTGAGTTTTACAAAAAAAAAGCATACATCAAATCCTCTTGTTTCTTAAGACCAAGACTATTTTCATATGAATGAAAACTAATTTTATTCCAAAAAAGTCTACTGATACAAAAACACAAATTATTCATTTTTCTTTCAATCTATTACAAGTTGTTAGCTTGCAGATTAAGGAGAGTATATGCTTAATGAGAATGATTCTACTCTAGATAGCATCTGCTTTTTTGCCCATTCAATATGTTATGAATTTTATCAATTAAATTGTAGAAGTTGATTTCTTTTGAATCTATATAGTTGATAGCCCAAATAAGTCATAAAAAGGTTTATATGATTAAATCCTTATCTATTGCATGACAAAGAAGAAGAAGAAGATGAAGAAGAAGAAGTAGAAGACAAAGAAGAAGAAGAAGAAGGTGAAGAAGAAGAAGAAGATGAAGAAGAGGAAGTAGAAGAAGACATAGAAAAAGAAGAAGAAGAATAGTACAAAGAAGTAGAAGAAGCAGAAGAAGATGTAGGGGAAGTAGAAGAAGAATAAGAAAAAGAAGTGGAAGAAGACAAAGAAGAAGAAGATGTAGAAGAAGTAGAAGAAGAGGAATAAAAAAAGATAAAGTAGAAAAAGAAGAAGAAAATGATGAAGTAGAAGATGAAGAAGAAAAAGAAGAATATAAAAAAGAAGAAGTGAAAGATGAAGAAGAAGAGGAAGGAGAAGAAGAAGAAGAAGAAGAAGATGAAGAAGAAGGAGAAGAAGAATAACAAAAAGTAGAAGATGATGATGAAGAAGAAGAAGAAGGAGAAAGAAATGTCAAAGAAGAAGAAGGAGAAGATGATGATGAAGAAGAAGAAGTCGAAACAAAAGAGTTGTCCAGAGGGGGCGGAAAGAACAAGAAGAAGAAGAAGATGAAGAAGAAGAAGAAGAAGAAGAAGAAGAAAAGTTGAAAAAGAAGACAAGGAAGAAGAAGAAGACCAGGAATAAAAACAAGAAGAAGAAGAAGAAGGAGAAGGAGAAGAAGAAGAAGAAGAAGAAGAGGAAGAAGAAGAAGAAGTGGGAGAAGAAGAAGAAGATGATGAAAAAGAAGGAGAAAAAAGAAGAAGAAAAAGGGGATGAAGAAGAAGAAGAAGAAGAATAAGAAGAATACAAAGAAGAAGAAGAAGAAGATGATGAAGTAGTAGAAGAGGAACTAAAAGAAGAAGAAGTAGAAGAAGAAGAGAAAGAAGAAAATAAAGAAGAAGAAGACGAAGAAGGTAACAAAGAAGATGATGGAGAAGAAGAAGAAGAAAAAGAAGAAAAAGAAGAAGAAGATGAGGAAGAGAAGAAGATGAAAATGAAGAAAACGAAGAAGAAGAAGAAAAAGTTTAAGAAGATGAAGAAGATGGACCAAAAGAAAAAAAGAATAATAAGAAGATGAAGAACGAGAAGAAGAATAAGAAGAAAAAGGATAGTAGAAGAAGGAGAAGAAGAAAAGGAAGAAGACGAAGAAGAAGGAGAAAAAGTAGAAGAAGAAGAGAAGAAGAAAAAGAAGAAGACATAAAAGATGTAGTAGTAACAGTCGTTGTAGAAGAAAAAAAAGAAGAATGAGATGATGAAGAAGATGGTGATGCTAATGAAGAAGGAGAAGAAGAAGGAAGAGGAGGAGAAGAAAAAAAGAAGAAGAGGAAGAAGAAAAAGATGAAGAGGAGGAAGAAGAAGAAGAAGGAAAAGAAGAAGAAGAAGAAGAAGATGATGATGGTAATGATAAACAAGAGGAAGAAGAAGAAGAAGAAGAAGAAGAAAATAAAAAAAATGAAAAGGAGGAAAAGATGAAGAACAAGAAGAAGAAGAAGAAAATGAAGGAGAAGAAGGTGAAGGAGAAGAAGTAGAAGAAGAAGAAGAAGAAGAAGAAGAAGAAGAAGAAGAAGTGGAAGAATAAGAATAAGAAGAAGAAGAAAAAGCAGAAGTAAAGGAAGAAGAAGAAGAAGGTGAAGAAGGAGCAGGAGAAGAAGAAGAAGAGGAAGAAGATGGCAAAGAAGAAGAAGAAGAAGAAGAAGAAAGCAAACAAGAAGAAGAAAAAGAAGAGAAAGATGAATAAAAGGAAGAAGAAGAAGAAGAAAAAGAAAAGGAGGAGGAGAAGATTGAGAAGAAGATGAAGAAAAATAAAGAAAAGATAATGAAGTAGAAGAAGAAGATGATGATGGTGATGAAGCAATGGAAGAAGAAGAAGATGAGGAAGAAGAAGAAGAAGAAGAAGAAGAAGAATAAGCACATGAAGAAGAAGAAGAAGATGGGAAGAAGAAGAAGAAAAAGAAAAGAAGAATAAGAAGGAGAAGAAGAAGAAGGAGAAGAAGAAGAAAGAGAATTAGAAGTAGAACAAGGAGAAGAAGAAGAAGAAGAAGAAGAAGAAGAAGAAAAAGATGAATAAGAAAAAGGAGGAGAAGAAGAAGAAGAAGAAGATGCAGGAGAAGGAGAAGAAGAAAATGGAGAAGAAAAAGAAGAAGAAGAAGATGATGAAGTAGAAGGAGAAGAACAAAAAGAAGAAGAAGAAGGAATAAAAGTAGAAGCAGAAGGATAAGAAGAGGAAGAGGAGGAGGAAGAAGAAGAATAAGATGATGATGAAGAAGAAGAACAAAAAGAAAAAGGAGAAGAAGATGACGAAGAAGAGGAGGAAGAAGAAGAAGAATAAATAAGAAGAAGAAAAGAAGTAGAAGAAAAAGAAGATGATGAGGAAAAAGAAGAAGAAGAATAAAAAAGAAGAAGAAGAAGATGAAGAAGAGGATGGCCAAGAAGAAGAAGAAAATGAAGAAGAAGAAGAAGAAGAAGAAGAAAAAGAAGAAAAAGAAGAAAGAGATGAGGAAGAAGACAAAAAAGATGATGATGATGATCACGATTAACAAGATGATGATGAAGAAGAAGAAGAATAAGAAGAAGAAGAAGATGACGAAGAGGAAGAAGAGGAAGAGGAAGAGGAAGAAGAAGAGTAAGAAGAAGACGAATATGAAGAAGAAGAGAAGAAGAACAAGAAGAAGAAGAAGAAGAAGAAGAAGAGGAATAAGAAGAAGAAGAAGAAGAAGAAGAAGAGGAATAAGAAGATGACGAAGAAGATGAAGACAAAGAAGAAGAAGAAGAAGAAGAAGAAGAAGAAGAAGAAGTGGAAGAAGAAGAAGACAAAAATGTTTAAGACGAAGATCAGGAAGAAGAAGAAGAGGAAGAAAAGGAAGAGGAAGAAGAAGAAGAAGAAGAAGGAGACGAAGAAGATGAAGAAGATGTTGAAGAAGATGAAAAAGAAGAAGAACAACAAAAAAAAATAAAGAAGAAGAAGAAGAAGAAGATCAAGGCAAAGAAGAAAAAGAAGATGAAGAAAATGAAGAAGGAGAGGAAGAAAATGAAGATGATGATGAAGAAGAAGAGGAATAAGAAGAAAAAAAAGAGGAAAAAGAACAATAAGAAGAAGAAGAAGAAGAAGGACAAGAAGATGAAGAAGAAGATGAAGAACCAGGAAAATAAGAATAATAAAAATAAGTAAAAGAAGGAGAAGAAGAACAAGAAAGAGGAGAGGAAGAAGAAGAAGAAGGAGAAGAAGCAGACGAAGAAGATAGAAGAAGGAGAAGAAGAAGAAGAGGAAGAAAAAGAAGAAGAAGAAGAAGTAGATGAAGAAGAAGACGAAAAAAAAAGCAGACGACTAAGTAAAAGATGATGATGAAGTAGAAGAATAAGAGGGAGAAAAAACAAAAGAAGAAAAAGACAAAGATGATGAAGAAGAAGAACAAAAAGGAGGAGGAGAAGAAGAAGAACAAAATGGAGGAGGAGAAGAAGAAGAAGAAGAATAAGAAGAAGAAGAAAAAGGTGAGGAAGAAGGAAAGAAGAAGAACAAGAATAAGAAGAAGAAGAGGAAGAAGAAAAAGAGGAACAAGAGGAAGAAAAAGAATGAATAAAACGAGACGAAGAAGGAAAAGAAGAGAAAGAAGAAAAAAAAGAAGAAGAAGAAGAAGAAAAAAAAGAAGAAAAATAATAATAAAACAAAAAGAAGAAGGAGAAGATGAAGAAGAAGATGAAGGAGAAGAAGAAGAAGGAGAAGAAGAAGAAGAAAAAGAAGAAGAAAAAGAAGAGGAACAAGAAAAAGATGAAGAAGAAGAAGAAGAAGAAGAAGATGACTAAGAAGAAGAAGAAGAAGAAGAATAGGGAGAAGAAGAAGAAGAAGAAGATGTAGAAGAAAATGAAGGTGATGAAGAAGAATAAGAAGAAGAGGAGGAGAAAGACAGAAGAAGAAGAAGAACAAGAACAAGAAGAAGAAGATAAAGAAGAAGAAGAAGAAGAAGAAGAAGAAGAAGTTTAAGGACAAGAAGAAGTAATGAAAAGAGAAGAAGGAGGAGAAGAAGAGGAAGAAGAAGAAGGAGAAGAGGAAGAAGAAGAAGTGGAAGGAGAAGAAGAAGAAGAAGAAGAGGAATAAGAAGAAGAAGAAGATGATGAAGAAAATGAAGAAGAATAAGAAGAAGAAGAAGGAGAAGAACAAAATGAAGAAGAAGAAAAGATAAAGAAGAAGAAGAAGAAGAAGAAGAAGAAGAAGAAGAATTATAAAAAGGAGAAGAAAAAGAAGAAGAAGAGGAAGAAGAAGAGAAGAAGAAGAAGAAGAAGAACAAGAGGAGGAGCAGAAGAAGAAAACGATGAAGAAGTTGAAGACGAAGAAGAGGAAGATGAAGAAGTTGAAGATGAAGAAGAAGAAAAAGAAGAAGAAGGAGACGAAAAAGATGACGATGATGAAGAAGGAGAAGAAGAAGAAGAAGACAAAGAAGAAGAAGAAGAATAATAATAATAATAATAATAAGAACAAGAAAAAGAAAAAAAAGAAGTTGATGAAGAAGAAAAAGAAGTAGAAGAAGTCAAAAAAGAAGAATATGAAGAAGAAAAAGAAGAAGTTGACAAAGAAGAAGAAGAATAACAAGTAGTAGAAGAATAAGAAGAAGATTAAGTAGAGTAAGAAGTAGAAAATGAAGGAGAAGGCAAAGAAGAAGAAGAAGAAGAAGAAGAAGAAAAAAAAAGAAAAAGAAGTGGAAGAAGAAGAAGAAGATGATGATTATGGTGAAAAAGAAGTAGAAGAAGAAGAACAGGAAGAAGAAGAAAAAAAAAGAAGTGGTAGTGGAAGAAGAAGAAGAAGAAGAAAAAGAAAAAGAAAAATGAGATGAAGAATAAGAAGAAGAAGAACACGAAGAAGAGGAAGAATGAGAAGAAGAAGAAAAAGATGAAGAAGAAGCGGAGAGGAAGAAGAAGAGGGTGAAGAAGAAGAAGAAGAAGAAGAAGAATAAGAAGAATAAGAAGAAGAAGAAGAAAAAGCAAAAGTAGAAGAGAAAGAAGAAGATGACGAAGAAGATCAAGACGAAGAACAGGATGAAGTAGTAGATGATGAAGAAAAAGAAGAAGAAGGCAAAGAAGACCACGAGAAAGTAAAAGAGGAAGAATAGGAAGAAAAAGATCAACACAAAAAAGAAGAAGAAGAAGGAAAACAAGAAGTAGAAGATGAAGTCGAAGAAGAAAAAGAATAAGGAGAAAAATGTAGTTGAAGAAGAAGAATATGTTGAACAAGAAGAAGAAGAAGAAGAAGAAGAGGAAGAGGAATAAAAAGAAGAAGAAGACAAAGAAGAAGAACAAGAAGGAGAAGAAGAAAGTGGGTAAGAAGAAAAGATGAAGAAGAAGTAGAAGAAGAAAAAGGATAAGAGCAAGAATAAGAAGAACAAGAAGACTATGACAGAGAAGAAGAAGAAAAAGTGAAAGATGAAGATGGTGAAGATAAAGAAGAAGAAGAAGTAAAAGAAGAAGAAGAAGAAGAAGAAGAAATAGAAGAAGAAGAAGAAGAAGAAGAAAAATAAGAAAAGAAGAAGAAGAAGAAGAAGAAGAAGTAGAAGAAGAAGATGTTAAAGAAAAAGGAAAAGACGATGAAGAATAAGGCAAAGAAGAAGAAGTAGAAGAAAGTGATGAGGAAGAAGAAGATGAAGAAGAAGAAGAAGAAGAAGAAGAAAAGTAAGAAGAAAAAGAAGAAGATGAAAAAGAAGGAGAAGAAGAAGGAGAAGAAGAAGAAGAGGAAGAAGAAGAGAAGAAGAAGAAGAAGAAGAACAGGAAAAAGAAGACAACGAAGAAGATGAAGACGAAGAAGAGGAAGAAGAAGAAGATGAAGAACAAGAAGAAAAAGAACTCGAAAATGATGACGATGACGATGACGATGAAGAAATAGAAGATGAAGAAGAAGAAGAAGAAGAAGAAGGCAAAGAAAAGGAAGAAGAAGAAGAAGAACAAGAACTAGAAGAAGATGGATTAAAAAGAGAAGAAGAATGAGAAAAAGAGAAAGTGGAAGAAGAAGAAGATGAAGAAGAAGAAGAAGAAGAAAAAATAAGAATAATAATAAGAAGAAGAATAATAAAAGTAAGAAGAAGAAAGAAAGAAAGAAGAAGAAAAAGGAGGAGAAGAAGAAGAAGGAGAAGGAGAAGAAGAAGAAGAAGAAGAAGAAGAAGAAGAAGAATAAGAAGTCGAAGAAGAAGTAGAAGATGAAGAAGAAGATAAAGAAGAGGAAGAAGGAGAAGATAATGAAGAAGAAGAAGAAGAAAAAGAAGAAGTAGAACTTAAAGACGAAGGAGAAGAGGAATAAAAAGAAGAAGTTCACGAAGAGGAAGAAGAAGAATAACAAGTAGTAGAAGAAGGAGAAGAAGAAGAAGAAGAAGAAGAAGTAGAAGAAGAAGAAGATGATGATGAAGAAGAAGAAGTAGAAAATGAAAAAGATGGCAAAGAAAAAGAAGAAGTAAAAGAAGAAGAAAAATAAAAAAGAAAAAGTAGAGGAAGAAGAAGAAGAATATGATGATGATGGTGAAGAAGAAGAAGAAGAAGAATAAGGGGTAGAAGAAGAAGAAGACAAGAAGAAGAAGTGGTAGTGGAAGAAGAAGAAGAACAAGAAGAAGAATAAGAAGAAGAAGTGGAAGAAGGAGAAGAAGAAGAAGAAGAATTAGAAGAAGAAGAAGAGAAGAAGAAAAAGGAGAAGAAGAAGAAGGAGAAGAAGAAGAAGAAGAATAACAATAAGAAGAAGAAGAAAATGCAGAAGAAGAAGAGAAAGAAGAAGATGACGAAGAAGAAGAAGATGAAGAACAGGAGGAAAAAGTCGATGATGAAGAAGAAGAAAACGAAGAAGACCATGACAAAGAAAAAGTTGTAGAAGAAGAAGAAAAAGATGAACACAAAGAAGAAGAAGAAGAAGAAGAAGAAGATGAAGTCAAAGTGGAAAAAAAATAAGGAGAAAAAGAAGAAGTAGAAGAAGAATATGATGAACAAGAAGTAAAAGAAGAAAAAGTAGAAGAAGGAGAAGAAGAAGTACAAGATGAAAAAGGAGGAGGAGGAGGAGAAGAAGAAGAAGACAAATAGAAGCAGAAGAATAAGACAAAGAAGAAGAAGATGAAGACGAAGAAAAAGAAGAAGATGAAGAGTAAGAAGAAGAAGAAGACGAAGAAGAAGACGAAGAAGAAGATGAAGAACAAGAAGAATAAGAAGTAGAAGAAGACGAAGAAGAAGAAGAACAAGAACAAGAACAACAAACACAACAAGAACAACGACAACAATTAGAAGACGACAAAGAAGCAGACAGAGAAGAAGAAAATGAAGAAGAAGAAGACGAAGAAGTAGGCGAAGAGGAAAAAGCAGAAGAAGAAGAAGAAGAAGAAAAAGAAGAAGAAGAAG
>JAIUJO010001049.1:0-15000 GCA_023846275.1 Vanilla planifolia | reverse complement strand
AAAGAAGAACAAGTACAAGAAAAGAAGACAAGGAAGATGAAGAAAAAGAAGAAGAAGAAGAAGATGATGATGATGATGATGGAATAAAAGGAGAAGAAGAATGAGAAGAAGAGGAAAAGGAAGTGGACGAGGAAGAAGAAGAAAAAGAAGCAGAAGAAGAATAATAAGATTAAAAATAAGAATAATAATAATAATAATAAGAAGAAAAAGAAGAAGAAAGAAGAAGAAAAAGGAGTAGAAGAAGAAGAAGACAGAGAAGAAGAAGAAGAAAAAGAAGAAGTAAAAGAAGAAGAAGAAGACGTCAAAGAAGAAGAAGAAGATAAAGAAGAGGAAGAAGAAGAAGAGAAGAAGAAGAAGAAGAAGAAAAAGAGGAAGACGAAGAAGAGGAAGACGAAGAAGATGATGAAGAAGAAGAAAAAAAATCAGAAGTCGAAAAAGATGATGATGACGACGACGACGAAGAAGTAGAAGAAGAAGGTGAAGCTGAATAAGAAGAACTAGTGGAAGAAAGCAAAGAATATGCAGAAGAAAAAGAGAAAGAAGAAGATGATGAAGAAGAACAAGAAGAAGATGGAATAAAAAGAGAAGAAGAATGACAAAAAGAGAAAAAGGAAGTAGAAGAAGAAAAAGAAGAAATGAAGATGATGAAGAAGAAGAATAAGAATAAAAAAAAGAAGAAAAAGAAGAAGAAAAAGAAGAAGAAGAAAGAAGAAGAAAAAGGAGTAGAAGAAGAAGACGAAGAAGAAGAAGAAAAAGAAGAAGAAGAAAGAAGAAGAAAGAAGAAGAAAAAGGAGTAGATGAAGAAGATGAAGAAGAAGAAGTAGAAGAAGAAGAAGCCGACAAAGAAGAAGAAGAAGAAGAAAAAGAAGAAGATAAGAAGTCAAAAAAGAAGAAGAAGGAAAAGACGAAGATGATGATGAAGAAGAAGAATAATAAGAAGTAGAAGAAGAAGAAGAAGAAGAAGAAGAAAAATAAGAAAAAGAAGAGGAAGAAGAAAAAGAAGATGAAGAAGAAGAAGAAGAAGAAGATGAAGAAGAAGTGGAAGAAGAAGAAGAAGAAGTGGAAGTGAAGGAAGAAGAAGAAGAATAAGAAAAATAAGATGAGGAAGAAGAAGAAGACAAAGAAGAGGAGGAAAAAGAAGAAGAAGAAGAAGAACAATAAGAGGAAGAAAAAGAGAAGAAGAAGAAGAAGGAGATGAAGGAGAAGAAGAAGAATAACAAGAATAAGAATAAGAAGCAGAAGAAGAAAAAGAAGAAGATGATGAAGAAGACCATGGCGAAGAAGAAGAAGAAGGAAAAAAAATCAATACGAAAAAGAAAAAGAAGAAGAACAAGAAGAAGAAGAAGAAGAAGATGAAGAAGAAGAAGATGAAATCGAAGATGACTAAGAATAAGAAGAAGAAGTAAAAAAAAGAAGAAGGATATGATCAAGAAGAAGAAGAAAAAGAATAAGAAGGAGAAGAAGAAGAAAAAGAAGAAGAATACTATCATGAAGAAGTAGAAGAAAAAGATAGAGATGAAGAAGATGGTGAAGATAAAGAAGAAGAAGAAGAAGAAGAAAAGTGGAAGGCAAAGAAGAACAAGAAGAAAACGAAGAAGAAACTGAAGAAGAAGGAGAAGAAGAAGAGGAAGAAGAAGAAGGAGAAAAAGAAGAAGATAAAGAAAAACAGAAAGAAGAAGAAGAAGAACAAGAAGAGGAAGAAGACAAAGAAGAGGATGACGACTTAAAACAAGAAGAAAAAGATGAATAAGAAGAAGAAGAAGAAGAAGACGAAGAATAAAAAGAAGAAGAAGAAGAAGAAGCACACAACATAGAAGAAGTAACAAAGAAAAAGAAGAAGGTGATAAAAAATAAGACAAAGAAGAGGAAGATGGAAGAGAGAAAAGAGAAGACGATGAACAAGTAAAAGAAGAATAATAATAATAATAACAACAACAAGACGAAGAAGGAGCAAAAGAAGAAGAAGAAGAAGAAGAACAACAAGAAGAAGAAGAAGAAGAAAAAGTGGAGGAGGAAGAAGTAGAAGATGAAAAGGTGGAATAAACTGAAGAAGTCGATGAAGAAGAAAAAGAAAATGAAGTCAAAGAAGAAGAAGAAGAACAACAAGATGATGATGATGAAAGGGAAGGAGAAGAAGAAGATGATGAGAATAAAGAAGAAGAAGAAAATGAAAAAGAAGAAGAAGAAGAAATAGTAGAAGAAGATGAGGAAGAAGAAGAAGAAGTACAAGAAGAAGAAGAAGAAGGAGAAGAAGAAAAAAAAGGATTATACAAAGAAGAAGAAGAAGAATAAGAAGCATAAGGAGAAGAAGAGGGAGAAGAAGAAGAGCAAGAAGAAGAATAAGAAAAAGAATACAAAATAGAAGAAGGTGAAGATGAAGTCGATGAAGAGGAACAAGAAGAAGACACAAAAGGAAAAGAAAAAGTTGTAGGCCAAGAAGGCAAAGAAGACGAAGATAAAGAAGAGGAAGATGAAGAAGTTGAAGAACAATAAAGGAAGAAAAAGAAGAAGAAGATGAAGAAGAAGAAGAAGATGAAGAAGAAGTAGAAGAAGACGGAGAAGAATAAGAAGAAGATAAGGGAGAAGAAGAAGAAGAAGAAGAAGGTGAAGAAGAAGAACAATAATAATAAGAAGATGTTGATGAAGAAGTAGAAGAAGAAGGCGAAGAAGAAGAAGAAGAAGATGAAGTTAAAGAAGTAAAAGAAGAAAACAAAGAAGAAGAAGAAAAAGAAGAAGAGAAAAAAGAAGGAAATGAAGAAAAGGAAGACGGAGAAGAGGTTGAAGAAGAAGACAAAAAGGAAGAGGAAGAAGTAGTAGTAGTAGTAGTAGAAGAAGACAAAGAAGAAGAAGACGAAGAAGAAGGAGAAGAAAAAGAAGAAGAAGAAGACAAAGAAGAACAAGAAGAAGAAGAAGAAGGAGGAGAAGAAGAAGATGACGAACAAGAAGAAGACAAAGAAGTGGAAGAAGAAAAAGACGAAGAAGAAGAAGAAGCATAAGAAGAAGAACAAGAAGATGAAGAAGAAGAACAAGAAGATGAAGAAGAAAAAGAAGGTGATGAAGAAGAAGACGAACAACAATAAGACAAAGAAGTGGAAGAAGAAAAAGACGAAGAATTAGAAGAAGAAAAGGATGAAGAAGAAGAAGAGGAAGAAGAAGAAGAAAAAGAAGATGAAAATGAAGAAGAAGAAGAAGATGATGATGATGATGAAGAAGAATAAGAAGAAGAAAAAGAATAAGATTAAGAAGAAGAAGAAGATGGTGAAGAAGAAGATGAAGAAGAACAAGAAGAACAAGAAGAATAAGAAGAAGAAGTAGAGGAAGAAGAAGAAGAAGAAGAGGAAGAAGAAGAAGAAGAAAAAGATGAAGAAGAAGAAGAAGAATAAGAGAAGAAGAAGAAGACGAAGAAGGCGACAAAGTAGAAGACGAAGAAGAAGATGAAAAAGATGAAGAAAATGAAGAAGAAGAAGTAAATGAAAAAGACAAAGAAGATAAAGAAGAAGAAGAAGAAGAAGAAAAAGAAAACGAAGAGGAAGATGAAGAAGAAGAAGAGGATGAAGAAGGAGAAGAAGGTAAAGAAAAAGAAGAAGAAAAGGAGGAAACTAAAAAGAAGAAAAAGAAGTGGAAGAAGAAAAAGATGTGGAAGAAGAAAAAGAAGAAGATGATGATAACGATGAAGAAGAAGAGGAAGAAGAAGAAGTAGTAAATGAAGTAGAAGACAAAGAAGAGGAAGAAGAAGAAGAAGAACAAGATGAAGAAGAAGACGAATGAGAAGAAAACAAAGAAGCAGAAGAACAAGAACACAAAGACGATGATGAAGAAGAAGAAGAAGAAGAAGAATACGATGAAGAAGAAGAAGAAGAGGAAGAAGAAGACGAAGAAGAAGAAGAAGATGAAGAAGAACTAGAGGAAGAAGAAGAAAAAAAGAAAATTAAAAAAAACAAGAAGAAGAATAACAGAAAGAAGAAGAATAAAAAGGAGGAGGAAAAGAAGAAGAAGAAGAATAAAAATTAGAAGAAGTAGAAGTAGAAGAAGAAGAAGAGGAAGAAGAAGAAGAAGAAGAAGAAGGAGAAGAAGAAGGAGAAGAAGTAGAAGAAGAAGAAGAGGAAAAAGAAGAAGAAGAGGAGGAAGAAGAAGAAGAAGAAGAGGAAGTAGAAGAAACAGAAGACGAAGAAGTAGGAGAAGAAGTCGAAGAAGAAGAAGAACATGATGACAAAGAAGAAGAATAATAACAAGTTGTAGAAGAAGAAGAAGTCAAAGAAGAAGATGGAGAAGAAGAAGAAGAGGATGAAGAAGACAAAAAGGAGGAAGAAGATTAAGGCCAAGAAGAAGAAGACGAAGAAGATGAAGAAAAAGACGAAGAAAATGAAGAAAAAGAAGAAGAAGAAGGAGGAGGAGAAGAAGAAGAAGAAGAAGAAGAAGAAGAAAAAGAAGAAGAAGGAGAAGAAAATCAATAAGAAGAACAGGAAGAAGAAGATGATTAAGAAGATGGCCAAGAAGAAGAAGAAGAAGAAGAAGAAAAAGGTAAGCAAGAAGAAGAAGAAGATGATGGTGATGATCACGATTAAGAAGAAGAAGAAGAATAAGAAAAACAAGTAGAAGATGATGAGGAAGAAGTGGAAGATGAACAAGAAGAAGAAGAAGTGGAAGAGTAAGAAGAAGAAAAGAAGAACATGAAGAACAAGAGAAGAAGAAAAAGGAGAAGAAGAAGAAGAAGAAGAAGAGGAATAAGAATAAGAAGAAGAAGTGGAAGAAGAGGAAGACGAAGAAGATGAAGACAAAGAAGTGGAAGAAGAAGAAGACGAAGAAGAAGAAGAAGAGGAAGAAGAAGAAAAGAGGAAGAAGAAGAAGAAGATTAAGACAGAAAAAGAAGAAGAAGAAGAAGAAGAAGTTGAAGAAGACGGCGAAGAAGAAGGCAAAGATGGAGAAGAAGAACAAGCAGGCGAAGAAGAGAAAGAAGAAGAAGAAGAAGAAGAAGAAGAAGACAAAGAAGAAGAAGAAGAAGATGATGATCATGATCATGATGATGACAATAATGATGATCATGAAGAAGAAGAAGAAATTGAAGATGAAGAAGAAGAAGAAGAAGAATCAGAACAAGAAAAAGAAGAAAAAGAATATGAAGAAGAAGACGAAGAAGAAGAAGAAGAAAAAGGAGAAGAAGATGAATAAGAAGAAGAAGAAAGAAAATAAGTAAAATAAAAATAAGAAGCAGGAGGAGAAGAAGAAAAAGAAGGAGAGGAAGAAGATGAAAGAGAAGTAGACAATGAAAGAAGAAGAAGAAGAAGAAGAAGAAAAAGAAGAAGAAAAAGAAGACTAAGAAGAAGAAGAAGATGGCAAAGAAGTTGATAACTAAGTAAAAGATGATGATGAAGAAGAAGAAGATGGAGAAGAAGAAGAAGAAGAAGAAGAAGAAGAACAACAACAACAACAACAACAAGAACAAGAGGATAAAGAAGAAGAAGAAAAAAAGAATGAGAAGAAGAGTAGAAGAACAATAAGAAGTAGTAGTAGTAGTAGAAGAAGAAGAAGAAGAAGAAGAAGAAGTAGGCGAAGATGAAGAAGATCAAGAAAAAGAAGAAGATGATGAGGAAAAGAAGAAGAAGCAGAAGAAGAAGAAGAAGAAGGCAAAGAAGAAGAAGATGAAGAAGAACAAAAAGAAAAAGAAGATAAAGAAGTGGAAGAAGAAGATGTTGATGATGATCATGATGATGATGAAGAAGAAGAAAAAGAAGGCATAAAAGAAGAGGATGAAGAA
Organism: Vanilla planifolia; assembly: GCA_023846275.1. Classification (NCBI taxonomy): domain Eukaryota; kingdom Viridiplantae; phylum Streptophyta; class Magnoliopsida; order Asparagales; family Orchidaceae; genus Vanilla; species Vanilla planifolia. Next base: position 9,245 of record JAIUJO010001049.1, on the reverse strand, counting down.
GAAGAAGAAAAATTGGAAGAAGAAGAAGTAGAAGAAAAGGAAGTAGAAGAAGAGAAAAAGTAGTAGAAGAAGAAGAAGAAGATGAAGAAGATGAAGAAGAAGAAGTAGAAACAGAAAAAGGGGAAGAAGAAGATGACAAAAAGGATGAAGACGAAGAAGAGGAGGAAGAAGAAGATGAAGAAGAAGAAAAAGAAGAAGATGACGAGGAGCACGATTATGGAGAAGAAGAAGAAGATGATGATGATGAACAAGAAGAAGAAGAAGAAGGTGAAGAAGAAGAACAAGAAGTAGAAGAAAGGGAATTAGAAGAAGAAGAAGAAGAAGATGATGACGAAGAAAATGAAGAAGAATAAGGAGAAAAAGAAAGAGTAGAAGAAAAAGAAGAACAAGAAAAGATGAAGAAGAAGTAGAAGAAGAAGAAGAAGAGGAAGAAGCGAAAGAGGGAGAAGAAGAAGAAGAAGAAGAAGACAAAGAAGAAGTTGAAGAGAAAGAAGAAGAAGAAGAAGAAGAAGAAGAAGAAGAAGAAGAAGAATAAGAAGACGAAGAAGTAGAACAAGAAGAAGAAAAAGAAGAAGAAGAAAAAGAAGAAGAAGAAGAAGAAAAGAATAAGAATAAGAAGAAGAAGAAGAAGAAGAGGAAGTAGAAAGAAACAAAGGAGAAGAAGAAGAAGAAGAAGTAGAAGAAGAGCAAGAAGAAGAAGTAGAAGACGAAGAAGAAGTAGAACAAGAAGAAGAAAAAGAAGAAGAAGAAATAGAAGAAGAAGAAGAAGAAGAAGAAGAAGAAAAGAAGATGATGAAGAAAAAGAAGAAGAATATGATGAAGACGATGAAGAAGAAGAGGAAGAGGAAGAAGAGGAGGAAGAAGGAGAATAAGTAGAAGAAAAGAGGTAATAGCACAATAAGAACAGGAAGAGGAAGAAGAAGAAAAATAAGAAGGAGAAGAAGTTGAAGAAGAAGAAGAAGAAGAAAAGCTAGAAGAATGAAAAAAAGAAGTTAGAGTAGAAGAAGAAGAAGATGAAGAAGAAAAGAAGAAAAAGAAGAAGAAAAAGAAGGCAACAAATAAGAAGAAGACAACAAAGAAGAAGATTTCTAATAAAAGGAAGTAGAAGAAGACGAAGAAGAAGAAGTCAGAGAAAATGAAGAAGAAGAAGAAGATGACAAAGAACAATATTAAGATAAAGGAGAAGAAGAAGAAGAAGAAAAATAGAAAGACAAAGAAGAAGAAGAAGAACAAGAAGAAGAAGAAGAAGAAGAAGAAGAAGAAGAAGAAGAAGAAGAAGAAGAAGATGATGATGATGATGATGTAGAAGAAGAAGAAGAAGAAGAAAATAAAGAAGAGGAAGAAAAAGAAGGAATAAAAGGAGAAGAAGAAATCAAGGAAGAGGAAGAAGAAATAGATGAAGAAGAGGAAAAAGAAGAAGAATAAGAAGTAGAAGATGAAGTAGAAGAAGAAGACATAGAAGAAGATGATGAAGAAGGGGAAGAAGAAGAAGGCGAAGAAGAAGAAGAGGAAGTTGAAGAAAAAGAAGAAGATGAAGTAGAAGACAAATAGAAAGAAGAAGAAGAAGAAGAAGAGGAAGCAGAAGAAGAGTAGGAAGAAGAAGAAGTAGAAGCACCTGAAGAAGAAGATGAAGAAGAAGAAGATTAAGTGGAAGAAGAAGAAGAAGAAGAGGAAGACCAAGAAGAACAAGAAGAAGACGAAGAAGATGAAGATGAAGACGAAGAAGAAGAAGAAGGTAAAGAAGAAGAAGAATACAAAGAAGAAGAAGAAGATTAAGTGGAAGAAGAAGAAGAACAACAAGATGAAGAAGAAGAGAATGTAGAAAAAGAAGAAGAATAAGAACAAGAAGAGGAAGAAGAAGAAAAAGAAGAAGAAGAAGAAGAAGAAGAAGAACGAGAAGAAAACAAAAAAGACGAAGAAGTAAAAGAAGAAGAAGACAAAGAAGAAGAAGTAGAGAAAGAAGAAAAAGATGAAGAAGATGATGAAGAAGAAGAAGGAGACATTATAGAAGTGGAAGAAGAAGATTAAGACAAAGAATAGGAGAAAGAAGAAGATGAAGAAGAAGAAAAAAAAGAAGATCATGATAACGACGATGATGGAGAAGAAGAAGAAAAAAAGGAAGAAGAAGAAGAAGAGGTCGAACAAGAACAAGAAGAAGAAGAAGATGAAGAAGAGGAAGAAGAAGAAGATGAAGTTCAAGAAGAAGAAGAAGAAGGAGGATAAGTAGAAGAAGAAGAAAAAAAGAAGTTGAAGAAGAGAAAAAAGAGAAGAAGAAGAAGAAGAAGAAGAAGAAGGGGAAGTAGAAGGAGACAAAGAAGTAGAAGCAGAAGAAGAAGAAGAAGAAGAAGAAGAAGAAGAAGAAGAAGAATAAGAAGAAGAAGAATAAGAAGAAGAAGAAAAGAAGTGGAAGAGGAAAAAGAAGAAGTAGAAGAATAAGAAGAAGAAAATAAGAAGAAGAAGACTACAACGAAGAAGATGGAGGAGGAGTGGGGAAAGAAAAAGTAGTAGAAGAAGAAAAAGATGAAGAAAAAAAGAATAAGAAGAAGAAGAAGAAGAAGAAGAAGTAAGCAAAGACGAAGAAGAAGATAAGGAAAAGAAGAAGAAGCAGAAGAAGAAGAAAAAGAAGAAGGCAAAGAAGAAGAAGACGAAGAAGAAGAAAAAGAAGCGGAAGAAGAAGAAGATGTTGATGACGATCACGATGATGATGAAGAAGAAGAAAAAGAAGGCGTAGAAGAAGAAGAAGAAAAAAATTGGAAGAAGTAGAAGAAAAGGAAGTAGAAGAAGAGGAAAAGAAGAAGAAGAAGAAGATGAAGAAGAAGCAGAAACAGAAAAAGAGGAAGAAGAAGATGACAAAAAAGATGAAGTGTCAAGCCCCACCTAACCAAGTACCATTATATAACAATATTATCATAAATTTGCTTAGCTGTTACATCAAGTGAAGACAAATAACCAAAAATCAAATGTGGGGACCCGACGATAAGACAAACACACACTCCAAAATTCGCAATATATATAAACACGAACATGTTTTTATAATAATCACACCAACCCCTTCCTTTGTTTTACACATCTCGTGAAAAGGGTTCTTTTGTAGCAGTACCATTCCCATTTCTTGGTGCAGTGGTTTCATGACCTATGATGTAAGCACTAAATGAGATTTTATACATTTCAGTAGATAATTCCACATAGTTAACCAAGTAAATAAAAAGGCATAACAAAATACCATAAACAATAAAGATGAATCATAGGCATCAAGCTAAAATGATACCATATGTCATCTATATAAGATAATGACAAATGAAAACCATAAAGAAATGCAAGTTCCTTATATAGTGTGTTATTACCTGGCCCAATTCCCTTTGACGCATTATCCTCTGGATCCAATCATCAATGACTGTCCTCTAGCCGGCATCCAACCAAGCACATAACACTAGGCAGATATCTGATCCAAAGATCGATACCCTACGATCCAACACGCTGAGCCTAGTGCCACCAGGTAGTTATGGTCCCATGCCCTATGATCCAACATGCTGAGCCTAGTGTAAATCATCATGGAGTCATAGCACATAACACTAGGCAGATATCTGATCCGAAGATCGATACCCTGCGATCTCACATGCTGAGCCTAGTGGTGAGGATAATGTTCTCTGGGAATCTCATTATTTTATTTGTCATTTTCCAAACATCAATCCATGTCATATCAAAAGTCCTTTCATGTCATATTTTTTCGTCTCTTTCTTTAGCATATTGTACCATATTATTTCTTTCCTTTTTAGTTGTCATGCAAAAAAAATAAACATCAACATATAGAACAACCAAAACACCATGTAACTGAAAGAAAATCATGTAAAACAAACACATAATATTGTGCTACATCGCAGGGTTAGGAATTTATCTACCTGAATTTGCTATACCAACCGTCTTACTCACTTATGATTCTTTTTGATGTCCTACAATCCCTTAAAATACAAAAATAATTAATTTAAATATGCTTATTAGTCAAAAATTGCTTTCTAAAAGCTTTCCCAAACACACCCCAAAATAAATCCTAAAAGCTTTTCCAAACAGCTTTCTAAAACTGCGTTTTCTAAATTCCCAAATTCCTTATGCCGTCGCTGGACCGCGTGCTCTCGGCGCTAGACCGGGCTTGCTCGACGAGCTGGACCGTGCGTGCTAGGCATCCGGTTCAGCAACGTCACCACGTCCAAAGCCTGGACCGGTTCACGACGTCCCCTCTCTCTCTCCCTCTCACGTCCGACGAAACAGAAATATTTCGCCTGCGAACTTCGAAATTTCATGCGTCTCTCGCCGGCCAATTGACCGCCACTCCCCGAAAAACTTATAAAAACAACAAAGCAAATAAAAATTCTCACCTTCTTTGGCCGTCGTCGTCGCGTGCCGAAAATCACGAAAATTCCTCGCCGCCGTGCCTTGCCGTCGTGCCTCGCCGCCATTTTCGCAAAAACGCGTTTCAAACGCACAGAGTCGGCTTTTATAGCCGCGGTCAAAACCGACTAAATCGAACGTTCGTGAACCGCATTTTGCAGAAAACCCCCTCTTAATTTTATATTTACAAATATAACCTCCGCCAATGGGATTTGAACTAAGCCAACATTTAAAAATTACAGATATATCCTCTACGTTACAAATTTATCTCAAATCTTCAAAAATTCATAAGTTACTCATTAGAGCTCCGAAAATTATAAATTAAAAATCGTTGGATTCGTCTCATAGAGCTCTTTCGTTTAAGCAAATAAAATAAAATAACATACGAAACACTGAGGTTGTTACATGAAGACAAAGTACAGGAGGAAGAAGAAGATGAAAAAGAAGATGATGATGAGGACAATGATGGAGAAGAAGAAGAAGAAGAAAAAGATGATGAACAAGAAGAAGAAGAAGGTGAAAAAGAAGTTGAAGAAGAACAAGAAGTAGAAGAAGGGGAATTAGAAGAAGAAGAAGAAGAAGACGAAGAAGTAGAAGAAGAAGAAGAAGAAGAAGACAAAGAAGAAGTAGAAGAGAAAGAAGAAGAAGAAGAAGAAGAAGAAGAATAACAATAAGAAGAAGACAAAGAAGAAGTAGAACAAGAAGAAGAAAAATAAGAAGAAGAAAAAGAAGAAGAAGAAGAAGAAGAAGAAAAGAAGAAGAAGAAAAGAAGAAGAAGAAGAAGAAGAATAAGAGGAATTAGAAGGAAACAAAGGAGGAGAAGAAGAAGAAGAAGTAGAAGAAGAGTAAGAAGAAGAAGACAAAGAAGTGGAAGAGGACGAAGAAGAAGAAGATGAATAAGACAAAGAAGAAGAAGAAGAAGAGGAATAAGAAGAAGACGAAGAAGTAGAACAAGAAGAAGAAAAAGAAGAAGAAAAAATAGAAGAAGAAGAAGAAGAAGAAGAAGAAAAGAAGATGACGAAGAAAAAGAAGAAGAATATGATGAAGATGAGGAAGTAGAGGAAGAAGAGGAAGAGGAGGAGGAGGAAGAAGAAGGAGAATAAGTATAAGAAAAGAAGAAATAGCACAATAAGAACAAGAAGAGGAAGAAGAAGAAAAATAGAATGGAGAAGAAGTTGAAGAAGAAGAAGAAGAAGAAGAAAAGCTAGAAGAATGAAAAAAAGAAGTTGGAGTAGAAGAAGAAGAAGATGAAGAAGAAAAAGAAGAAAAAGAAGAAGAAAAAGAAGGCAAAAAATAAGAAGAAGACAACAAAGAAGAAGATTTCTAATAAAAGGAAGAAGAAGAAGAACTTAGAGAAAAAGAAGAAGAAGAAGAAGAAGAAGACAAAGAAGAATATTAAGATAAAGGAGAAGAAGAACAATAGAAAGACAAAGAAGAAGAAGAAGAACAAGAACAAGAAGATGAAGATAAAGAAGAAGAAGAAGATGATGATGATGATGATGTAGAAGAAGAAGAAGAAGAAGAAGAAAATGAAGAAGAGGAAGAACAAGAAGGAATAAAAGGAGAAGAAGAAATCAAGGAAAAGGAAGTAGAAGAAGAAGAATAAGAAGTAGAAGATGAAGTAGAAGAAGAAGACATAGAAGAAGATGATGAAGAAGAGGAAGAAGAAGGAGAAGAAGAAGAAGAGGAAGAAGAAGAAAAAGAAAATGATGAAGTAAAAGACAAATAAAAAGAAGAAGAAGAAGAAGAGGAAGTAGAGGAAGAGTAGGAAGAAGAAGAAGTAGAAGCACACGAAGAAGAAGATGAAGAAGAAGAAGATTAAGAGGAAGAAGAAGAAGAAGAAGAAGAGGAAGACCAAGAAGAAGAAGAAGAAGACGAAGAAGACGAAGATGAAGATGAAGAAGAAGAATAAGGTAAAGAAGAAGAAGAATACAAAGAAGAAGATAAAGAAGAACAAGACGAAGAAGAAGAGAATGTAGAAAAGGAAGAAGAAGAAGAAGGCAACGATATAGAGGATGAACAAGATTAAGAAAAAAAAAGAAGATGAAGAAGAAGAAGAAGATGATGATGAAGAAAAAGAAGAAGATGAAGAAGAAGAAGAAGAAGAAAAAGAAGAAGAAGAAGTAGAAAAAGAAGAAGAAGAAGAGGAAGAAGAAGAAAAGAAGAAGAAGAAGAAGAAGAAGAAGAAGAAAAGAGGAATAAACAGAAGAAGAAGAAGAAGATGAAGTGGAAGAAGTAGTATAAGAAAAAGATGAAGAAGAAGAAGAAGTAGAAGTTGAAGTAGTAGTTGTAAAAGAGGAAGAAGATGAAGAAGAAGAAGTAGAAGAAGAAGAAGAAGGAAAAGAAGAAGACAAAGAAGAAGAAGAAGATGATGATGAGGAAGAAGAAGAAGACAAAGAAGGAGACAAACAAGAAGAAGATGAATAAGAGGAAGTTTAGGAAATGGAAGAAGAAGAAGATGACGAACAAGAAAAAGAAGAATAAGAAGATAGAGAAGAAGAAGTAGAAGAAGAAGAAGAAGGGACAAAAGGTGGAGAAGAATAATACGAAGAAGAAGAACGCGAAGACGAAGAACAGGAAGACAAAGAAGAGGAAGAAGAAGAAAAAGAAGAAGAAGAAAACGAAGAAGTAGAAGAGGAAGAAGAAGAAGAAGAAGAGGAAGATGAATGAGAAGAAGAAGAAGAAGAAGAAGGAGAGAAGAAGAAGAAGAAGAAGAAGAAGAAGAAGTAGAAGAAGAAAAAGAAGAACAAGAAGAAGAAGAAGAGGAAGAAGGAAACCAAGAAGAAGAAGAAGATGAAGAAGAAGAAGAAGAAGAAGAAGTAGATGACGAAGAAGAAGAAGAAGAAGAAAAGAAGTGAAAGAGGAAGAAGAAGAAGAAGAAGAATTAAATGAAAAAAAAATATATAAGGAGAAAATGAAGAAGAAGAAGACAACAATGACGAAGAAGGAGGAGGAGAAGAGGAAGAAGAAGAAGAAGAAGAAAAGAAGAAGAAGAGGAAGAAGAAGGAAGAAGGATAAGAAGAATAAGAAGAGAAGAAGTTTAAGAAGAAGAAGAAGAAGAAGAAGAAAAATAAGAAGAAGAGGATGACAAAGAAAAAGGCGAAGAAGAAGAAGAAGTTGAAAATGATGATGAAAAAGCAGATATAGTTGAAGACAAAGAAGATGAAGAAGAAGAAATTGACGAAGAAAAAAAAGAGGAAGAAGAAAACGAAAAAGAAGAAGAAGAAGTAGAAGGAAAAGAAGAAGAAGAAGAAGAAGAAGAAGGAGAAGAAGAACAAAAAGAAAAAAAAAAGAAAAAGAAGTGGAAGAAGAAGAAGAAGGTGATGATGATCATGATGAAGAAGAAGAAGAAGAAAAATTGAAAGAAGTGGAAGTAAAAGAAGAAGAAGAACAAGAAGAAGAGGAAGAAGAAGAAGAAGAAGAAGAAGCAGAAGAAGAAGAACGAGAAGAAAACGAAAAAGGCGAAGAAGAAGAAGAAGAAGAAGAAGACAAATAAGCAGAAGTAGGGAAAGGAGAAAAAGACAAAGAAGATGATGAAGAAGAAAAAGTAGGAGACACAGTAGAAGTGGAAGAAGAAGATGATGAAGAAGATGAAGACGAAGAAGAGGAGAAAGAAAAAGATGTAGAAGAAGAAAAAGAAGAAGATCACCATAACGACGGAGAAGAAGAAGAAAAAGAGGAAGAAGAAGTAGAAGAAGAGGACGAACAAGAACAGGAAGAAGAAGAAGAAGAAGAAGATGAAGTTCAAGAAGAACAAGAAGGAGGATAACAAGAAGAAGAAGAAAAAGAAGAAGATGAAGAAGAGGAAAAAGAGAAGAAGAAGAAGAAGAAGAAGAAGGGGAAGTAGAAGGAGACAAAGAAGAAGAAGCAAAAGAAGAAGAAGAATATGATGAATAAGAAGAAGAAGAAAAGAAGTAGTAGATAACAAAGAAGAAGAAGAGAAAAGAAGCAGAAGAGGAAAAAGAAGAAGTAGAAGAAAAAGAAGAATAAGAAGAAGAAAATAAAGAAGAAGAAGACTACAATGAAGAAGGAGGAGGAGAGGGGAAAGAAGAAGTAAAAGAAGAAAAAGAAGAAGAAGAAAAAAAGAATAAGAAGAAGAGTAGAAGAAGAAGAAGAAGAAGAAGAAGTAGTAGTAGTAGTACTAGTAGAAGAAGAAGAAGAAGCAGAAGAAGTAGGCGAAGACGAAGAAGATAAAGAAAAAGAAGAAGAAGATGAGGAAAAGAAGAAAAAGAAGTAGGAGAAGAAGAAAAAAAAGAAGAAGAAGAAAAAGAAGAAGGCAAAGAAGAAGAAGACGAAGAAGAAGAAAAAGAAAAAGAAAAAGAAGAAAAAGAAGTGGAAGAAGAAAAAGATGTTGATGATGATCACGATGTTGATGAAGAAGAAGAAAGAAGGCATAGAAGAAGAGGACAAAGAAGAATAAGAAGAAGAAGAAGAAGAAAAATTTGAAAAAGTAGAAGAAAATGAAGTAGAAGAAGAGGAGGAGAAGAAGAAGAAGAAGAAGATGAAAAAGATTTAGAAGAAGAAGTAGAAACAAAAAAAGAGGAAGAAGAAGAAGACAAAAAGATGAAGACAAAGAAGAGGAGGAAGAAGAAGACGAAGAAGAAGAAAAAGAAGAAGATGACGATGAGGACGATGATGGAGAAGAAGAAGATGAAGATGATGATGATGATGATGAACAAGAAGAAGAAGAAGAAGAAGAAGAAGAAGAATGTGAAGAAGAAGAAGAAGAAGATGAAGAACAAGAAGTAGAAGAAGGGGAATTAAAAGAACAAGAAGAAGATGACAAAGAAAATGAAGAAGAATAAGGAGAAAAAGAAAGAGTAGAAGAAAAAGAAGAACAAGAAAAGATGATGAAGAAG
>JAIUJO010001653.1:282500-292500 GCA_023846275.1 Vanilla planifolia | reverse complement strand
TCCTCTTCCTCTCCTTCCACCTTCTCTTCTTCTTTATCGTCTTTGTCTTCTTCTTCTGCTTCTTCATCTACTTCTTTTTCCTAATTTTCTTCTTCTTCTTCTTCTTCTTATTCTACTACTTCTTCTTCTTCTCTTCTTCTTCTCTTCTTCTTCTCCTCCTCCTCCTCCTGCTCCTCCTCCTCCCTTCTCCTCCTTCTCCTCCTTCTTCTTCTTTTTGTTCTTCCACTTCTTCTTCTTCTTCATATTCTTCTTCTTCTTCTTCTTCTTATTCTTCTTCTTCTACTACTACTTCTTCTTCTTCTACTTCCTCTTCTTCTGCAACTTCTTCTTCTTCTTCTTCTCGCACTCCTTCATCATCACCACCATCTTCTTCTTATTGTTCTTCTTCTTCTTCTTCTTCTTCCTCTTCTTCTTCTATTTCCCCTTCTTTTTATCCTATTTTTCTTTTTCTTCTTTTTCTTCTTCTCCATCTTTCTCTTCGTCTTCTTCTTCTTCTTGTTTCCTCTTCTTGTTCAACTTCTTCTATTTATTATTTTCTTCTTCTTGTTTTTCTTCTTTTTCTTCGTCTTCTTCTTCTACTTCTTCTTTTTAATCTTCTTCTTCTTGTTGTTTGTTCTTTTTCTTCTTCTTCTTCTTCTTCCTTTTCTGCTTCTTCTTTTTCTTCATCTTCGCCTTCTACTGCTTCTTCTTCTTCTTCTTCTTGATCATATTCTTCTTCTTCTTCATCTCTTTCTTCATCATCTTCTTCTTCTTCTTCTTCTTTTTCTTCTTCTTCTTCTTCTTCTTCCGCTCCTTCTTCTTCTTCTTCTTTCTCTTCTACTTCTACTTGTTCTATTTTTCTACTTCTTCTTCTTCTTCTTCTTCCTCCTCTTCTCCTTCTGCCTCCTCCTCTCCTTCTTCTTCTTCTTCTCCTTCTTCTTCTTCTTCTTCTTCATCTTTTTCTTCTTCTTCTTCTTCTCCTCCTCCTACTCCTCCTCCTCCTTCTTCATTTTTTTTCTTCTTGTTTTTCTTCCTATTCCTCTTCCTCTACTTCTTCTTCTACTTCTTCTTTTGCTTCATCTTCTTCATCTTCTTCTTCATCTTCTTCTTCTCTTTCTTCCTCTTCTTCTTCTTCTCCATTTTTATCATCACCACCATCTTCTTCTTCGATTTCTTCTTCTTCTCCTTCATCTTCCTCTTCTTCTTCTACTTCTTCTTTTTTATTCTACTTGTTTCTTCTTGATCTTCTTCGTCTTTTTCTTTCTTCTTCTTCTTCCTCCGCCTTTATCATCATCATCATCTACTTCTTTCATTTCTTCTTCTTTTTCTTCTTCCTACTATTCTTCTTCTAGTTTCTTCTTTTTGTTCTTCTTCATCTTCTTCTTCTTGTTGTTCTTCTTCTTCTTCTCCTTCTTCCTCTTCTTCTTGTTCTTCTTCTTATTCTCCTTCTTCTTCTTTCTCTTCTTTTTGTACTTCTTTTTCTTTTTTGTTCTTCTTCTTCTTCTTGTTCTTCTTCTTCTTCTTCCACTTCTTCTTCAACTTCTTCATTTTATTCTTCTTCTCCTTCTTATTCTTTGTTCTTCTACTTTTTTCTTCCTTTTCTTCTTCTTCTTCTTCTCCTTCTTCCTCTTCTTCTTCTTCTTCTCTATCCTCTTCTTTTTCTTCATCTTCTTCTTCCCTCTTCTTCGTCTTCTTCTTCTTCTTCTACTACTACTTGTTCTTCTTCTTCATCTTCTTCTTCTTCATCATCATCTTCTTCCCTCTTCTTCTTCTTCTTCTTCTTCTACTTCTTCTACTACTACTTCTTCTTCTTCTTCTTTGTCATCTTCTTCTTCTACTACTTCTTCCTCTTCTTCTTCTTCCTCTTCCTCTTTTTATTCTTCTTCTTCTTCTTCTACTTCTTCTTCTTCTTCTTCTTCTTCCTCTTCCTAATCTTTTTATTCTTCTACTTCTTCTTCTTCTTCCTTTTCTCCTTCTTCATCATCTTCTTCTTCTTCTCCTCCTTCTCTTTCATCTTCTTCTTCTCTACTTCTTCTTTGTTTTCTTTATCATGTTCTTCTTCTTCTTCTTCTTCTTCTTCATCTTTTTCTTCTTGTTCTTCTACTACTTTTTCTTCTTCTTCTTCTTCTTCTACTTCCTTTTCTAGTTAATTCTCTTACTCTTCTTCTTCTTCTTCTTCTTCTTCTTCTCCTTATTCATCATTTTCATCTTCTTCTTGTTCTTCATCTTCTTCTTAATTTTCTTCTTTTTCATCTTCTTCTTCTTCTTCCTCTTCTTCTTTTTCTACATCTTCTACTTCTTCTTCTTCCTCTTCTTCTTTTTCTTCTTGAACTCCTTCTTGAACTTCTTCTTCTTCTTCTACTTCTTCTTTTTCTTCTCCTCTTCCTTCTCCTCCTCTTCTTCTTCTTCTTCTTCTTCTTCATCTTCTTTAACTTCTCTTCTTCTTCTTCTTCTTCCACTTCTTCCACTTCTTCTGCTTCCTCTTCTTTTTCCTCTTCTTCCTCTTGTTCTTCCTCTTCTTCCTCTTTTCCTCGTCTTCTACTTCTTCTTCTTCTTTTACTTCTTCTGCTTCTTTTACATCTTCATCTACTTCTTCCTCATCTTCCTCTTTCCTTCTTCTTCTTCTTCATCATCATCTTCTTCTTTATTTTTCTTCTTCTATTTCTTGTTCTTTTTATTCCTCATCTTCTTCTTCTTGTTCCACTTCTTCTCCTTCTTCTTCATCATCTTCTTCTTCATACTCTTCTTCTTCTTCTTTGTCATCATCATCATCTTCTTCTTCTTCTTCTTCAATAACGTCATTTACTTCTTCTCCTTCTTCTTATTGTTCCACTTCTTCTTCTTCTTCTAATCTTCCTCTTCTTCTTCTTCTTCTGCTTCTTAGTCTATTTCTTCTTCATCCTCTTCTTCTTCTTCTGATGATCTTCATCATCACCATCATCATCATCATCTTCTTCTTCTACTTCTACTTCTTCTTGTTCATCATCATCATCTTCTTCTTCTTCTTCTTCCACTCCTCCGACTACTTCTTCTTTTATTACATCTTGTTCTCCTTCTTCTTCTTGTTTATTCTTCTTCTTCTTCTTCCTCTGCATCTTTATCTTCTTCTTCTTCTTCATCGACTTCTTCTTCTCCTTCTTCTTCTTCATCATCATCATCATCTTCTTCTTCTTCTTCTTCTCCTACATTTTCTTCTTTTTATTCTTCTTCTTTTTATTATTTTTCTTCTCCATCTTCTTCTTTGTTTCTTTTTTTTTCTTCTTCTTCTCCTTCTTCTATTTTTTCTTCTTCTTCACCATCATCATCATCATCATCTTCCTTCTTCTTATTATTATTATTATTCTTCCTATCATTCATCTTCCTCTTCATTATCTTCTTCATGTTCTTAATGAAGATCATCATCATCTTCTTCTTCTTCTTCATTGTCTTCATCTTCTTCTTCTTCCTCATCTTTTTCATCTTCTTCTTCTTCTTCTTCTTCTTCATCTTCTTTTCTTCTTCATCTTCTTCTTCTTCTTATATTATTATTATTATTATTGTTATTTTTTATTATTATTATTCTACTTCTTCTTCTTCTTCTTCTTCTTCTTCTTCTTAATCTTTTTGTTCTTCTTCTTCTTATTCTTCTTCGTGATCTTCTTCTTCTTCTTTTTTCTTCCTCTTCAAATTCTACTTGTCCTTTTTTAACTACTTTTTCTTCTTCATCATCTTCTGCTTCTTCTACTTATTTTTCTTCTTCCTCCTTCTCTTCTTCTTCTTCATCTTTGTCTTCTTCTTCTACTTCTTCTCCTTCTTTTTTCTAATTTTTTCTCTTCTTCTTCTTCTTCTTTTATTACTTCTTCTTCTCTTCTTCTTCTCCTCCTCCTCCTCCTCTTTCTCCTCCTTTTTTTTCTCCTCCTCCTCATCCACATCATCCTTCTTCTTGTTGTTCCACTTCTTCTTCTTCTTCTTCTTCTACTTCATATTCTTCTTCATCATCATCATCATCATCTTCTTCTTCTTCTTCTTCTTCTACTTCCTCTTCTTCTGCTTCTTCTTCTTCTTCTACTTCTTCTTCTTCTTCTCCTCCTCCTCCTCCTCCTCCTCCTACTCCTTCATCATCACCACCATCTTCTTCTTATATTTCTTCTTCTTCTTCTTCTTCTTCTTCTTCTTCTTCTTCCTCTTCTTCTGTTGTTTCTTGTTTTTGTTCTTCTTCTTCTTCTTCTTCTTCTTCTTCTTCTCCTTCTTCTACTTCTTCAACTTTTTCTTATTCCTATTCTTCTTCTTATTCCTCTTCTTCTACTTCTTCTTTTTATTGTTTTCTTCTTCTTGTTTTTCTTCTTTTTCTTCGTCTTCTTCTTCTACTTCTTCTTTTAATTCTTCTTCTTCTCGTTGTTCTTTTTCTTCTTCTTCTTCTTCCTTTTCTTCTTCTTCTTTTTCTTCTTCGTCATCTTCTTCTTCTTCTTCTTCTTCTCCTTCTCCTTCTTCTTCTTCTTCTTCTTCTTCTTTCTTCTCTTCTTCTTCCTTCTTCTTCTTCTCTTTCTTCTTCTTTTTCTTCTTCCTCTTCTTCTTCTACCTGTCTTTTTTATCTTCTTTTTCTTCTTCTTCTTCTTCTTCTTCTTCTTCTTCTTCTTCCTCCTCTTCTTCTTCCACCTCCTCGTCCTCCTCTTCTTCTTCTTCTTCTTCTTCTTCTTCTTCTTCCTCTTCTTCTTCTTCTTCTTCTTCTTCCTCTTCAACTTCTACTAGTTCTTTTTTATCTTCTTCTTCTTCTTCTTCTTCTTCCTCCTCTTCTTCTTCCACCTCCTCCTCTTCTTCTTCTTCTTCTTCTTCTTCCTCTTCTTCTTCTTCTTCTTAATTTTCTTCTTCTCCTTCTTCTTCTTCTTCCTCCTCTTCTTCTTCTTCCTCTTCTACTTCTTCTTCTTATTCTCCTTCTTCTTCATATTAATTTTCTTCTTCTTCTTCTTCTTCTTCTGCATCTTATACTTCTTGCACTTCTCCTTCTTCATCTTCTTCTTTTTGTTCTTCTACTTCTTCTTCTCCTTCTTCATCTGCACCATCATGTTCTTCTTCCATTTCTTCATCTTCTTCTTCTTGTTCTTGTTCTTCTTCTACGTCTTCTTCTTTTTATTCTTCTTCTTATTATTATTTTTCTTCTACTTCTTCTTTTTATTCTTTTTCTTCTTCTTCTCCTTCTTCTATCTTTTCTTCTTCTTCACCATCATCATCATCATCTTCTTCTTCTTCCTCTTCTTCTTCTTCTTCTTATTCTTCTTCTTCCTCTCGTTAATCTTCCTCTTCATTATCTTCTTCATGTTCTTAATCATCATCATCATCTTCTTCTTCTTCTTCATTGTCTTCATCTTCTCCTTCTTCCTCATCTTCTTTTTCTTCTTCTTCTTCTTCTTCTTTATCATCTTTTTTTTGTTCTTCTTCTTCTTATTTTTCTTCTACTTCTTCTTCTACTTCTTCATCATCTTGTTCTTCTTCTTCATAATCTTTTTCTTCTTCCTCTTCTTATTCTTCCTTTTCTTCATCTTCTTCTTCTTCTTCTTGCTCTTCTTCTACTTCTTCATCATCATCATCATCATCTTCTTCTTCTTCTTCTTTTCTTCATCTTCAAGTTCTACTTGCTCTTTTTTATATACTTTTTTCTTTTTCTTCTTCTTCTTCTTTTTTTCCTCCTCTTCTACTTCTTCTTCTTCTTCTTCATCATCATCTTCTTCTTCTTCCTCTTCTTCTTCTTCATCTTCTTCTTCTTCTTCCTTTTCTTCTTCTTCTTCTTCTTCTTCTTCTTCCTCTTCTTCTTTGTCTTCAACTTCTTTTTTTTCTTCTTCTTCTTCTTCTTCTGCTTCTTAATCTTCTTCTTCTTCATCTTCTTATACTTCTTTTTCTTCCTCTTCATCTTAATTTTCTCTATCTTCTTCTTTTTCTTCTTCTTCTTCTCCTTCATCTTGTTCCTCTTCTTCTTCTACCTTTCCTCCTCCTCCTCCTAGCTCCTTCTTCTTCTTCTTCCTCCTCTTCTTCTTCCTCTTTTCTTTCCCCTTCTTCATCTTCCTTTCTTCTACTTCATCTTCTTCTTCTATTTCTTTTTCTTCTACTTCTTCTTCATCATCATGTTCTTCTTCTTTTTCTCCATCTTCTTCTTCTTCGTCATCACCTTCTTCATATACTTCTATTTATTCTTCCTCTTCTACTTCTTCTTTTACATCTTCTTCATCTTCTTCTTCTTCTTCTTCTTTTTCTTATTTTTCTTCCTCTTGTTCTTTTTGTTCTTCTTCTTCTTCTTCCTCTTCTTCCTCTTCTTTCTCTTTCTCTTATTCTTCTTCATCTTTTTCTTCTTCTTCTTTTCCTTCTTCTTTTTCTTCTTCTTTTCCTTCTTCTTCTTCTTCTTCTACTTCTTCTTCTTCATAACCTTCTTCTTCTTCTTAAACTTTTCTTCTTCTTAATATTATTATTATTATTTTTATTCTTGTTCCACTTCTTGTTCTTCTTCTTCTTCCTCTTCTTCATCTTCTTCCTCATTTTCTTCCTCTTCTTCCACGTCTTCTACTTCTACTTCTACTTCTTCTTCCTATTCTTCTTCTTATAGTTCCTCTTCTTCTTCTTCTTCTTCTTCTTCTGCTTCGTCTTCTTCTTCCTCTGCTTGTTCTTTTTCTTCTTTTTCTTTTTCCTTATTTTCTTCTTTTTCTTCTTTGTCAACTTCTTCTTTTTCTACTTCTTCTTCCTAACTTTCTTCTTCTTCTTCTTCTTCCCCTTCTTCATCTTTGTCTTCTTCTACTTCTTCATGCTCTTCTTCTTCTTCTTCTTCCACTTCTCCTTCTTCTTCTTCTTCTTCTATTTATTCTTTTTCTACTATTTCTTCTTCTTCTTCCTCTTCTTCTTCTTCTTCTTCTTCTTCATCTTCTTCTTCTTATTCTTGCTCTTCATCATCATCATTATAATCTTCTTCTTCTACTTCTTCTACTTCTTCTTTTTCTTCTTCGTCATCTTCTTCTTCTATTTCTCCTTCTTCTTCATTTTCTCCTTCTTCTACTTCTCCTTCTTCTTCTTCTTCTTCTTCTTCTTCCATTTCTTCATCATCATATTCTTCTTCTTCTTCTTCTTCTGCTAGTACCAGTTCTACTTCTACTTCTTCTTCTGCTTCTTCTTGTTCTACCTCTTCTTCATTTCCTTCTTCTTTTTCTTCTTATTCTACTACTATTTCTACTACTTCATCATCATCATCATCTTCTTCTTCTTCTTCTTCTTCTTCTCCTCCTTCTTGTTCTTGTTTTTCTTCTTCTTCCTCTTCTTCCCCTTCTTCTTCTCCTTCTTCTTCTACTTCTTCTTCTACCTCTTCTTCTTCGTCTCCTTCTTCTTCTACTTCTTCTATTGCTTCTACTTCTTCTTCTTACTCTTCTTCTACTTCTACTTCTTTTACTTCTTCTTTTTCTTCTTCTTGTTCTTCATCTTCTTCTTCCTCTTCTTCTTCTTCTTCTTCTTCTTCCTTTTCTTCTTCTTCTTCTTCTTCTTCTTCCTCTTTTTCTTCCTCTTCTTCTTTGTCTTCCACTGCTTCTTTTTCTTCTTCTTCTTGTTCTTCCCCTTCATAATCTTCTTCTTCTTCATCTTCTTATACTACTTTTTCTTCTTCTTCATCTTAATTTTGGCTCTCTTCTTCTTTTTCTTCTTCTTCTTCTCCTTCATCTTGCTGTTGTTCTTCTTCTTCTTCCTTTCTTCCTCCTTCTACTCCCTCTTCTTCTTCTTCTTCTTCTTCCTCTTCTTCTTCCTCTTCTCTTTCCCCTTCTTCATCTTCCTTTCTTCTACTTCATCTTCTTCTTCTATTTCTTCTTCTTCTACTTCATCTTCATCATCATATTCTTCTTCTTTTTCTTCATCATCTTCTTCTTCTTCGTCATCATCTTTTTCATATTCTTCTTCTATTTTATTCTTCCTCTTCTTCTTCTTCTTTTTCATCTTCTTCATCTTCTTCTTCTTCTTTTTCATCTTCTTCATCTTCTTCTTCTTCTTTTTCTTCTTTTTCTTCTTTTTCTTCCTCTTGTTCTTTTTCATCTTCTTCTTCTTCTTCTTCCTCCTCTTCTTCCTCTTCTTCTTCTTCCTCCTATTCTTCTTCATCTTTTTCTTCTTCTTCTTTTTCCTTCTTTTTTTCCTTCTTCTTCTTTTCCTTCTTCTTCTTCTTCTTCTTCTTCTTTTTCCTTCTTCTTCATAATCTTCTTCTTTTTCTTAAACTTTTCTTCTTCTTAATATTATTATTATTATTATTCTTGTTCCACTTCTTGTTCTTCTTCTTCTTCCTCATCTTCTTCCTTTTCTTTCACCTCTTCTACTTCTACTTCTACTTCTTCTTAATCTTCTTCTTCATCAACTTCTTCTTCTTCTTCACTTTCTTCTTCTTCTAATTCCTCTTCTTCTCCTTCTTCTGCTTCATCTTATTCTTCCTCTGCTTCTTATTTTTCTTCTTTGTCTTATTCCTCATCTTCTTCGTTTTCTTCTTTATCGACTTCTTCTTCTTCTTCTACATCTTCTTGCCCTTCTTCAATCTTTGAATTCTCCAACTTCTTCATGCTCTTCTTCTTCTTCTTCTTCTTCCTCTTCTCCTTCTCCTTCTTCTTCTTCTATTAATACTTTTTCTACTTCATCATCTTCTTCTTCCTCTTCTTATTCTTCTTCTTCGTCATCTTCTTCTTCTTCTTGTTCTTCCTCTTCAGCATCATCATCATCTTCTTCTTCTTCTACTTCTTCTTCTTCATCATCATCTTCTACTTCTATTTCTCCTTCTTCTTCATTTTCTCATTCTCCTTCTACTTCTCTTTCTTCTTCTACTTCTTTTTCTTCTTCTTCTTCCATTTCCTCATCATCATCTTCTTCTTCTTCTTCTTCTTCTTCTACTACCACTACTACTTCTACTTCTTCTACTACTACTTCTTCTTATTCCACTTCTTCTTGATATCCTTCTTGTTCTTCTCTACTTCTTCTACTTCTACTTCTACTACTTCTTCTTCATCATCTTCTTCTTCTAATCCTTCTTCTTCTTCTCCTTCTTCTTCTTCTTTTTCTTCTTCTTCTTCCTCTTCTTCTACTTCTTCTACTTCTTCTTCTTCTACTTCTTCTACTGCTTCTACTTCTTCTTCTTACTCTTCTTCTACTTCTACTTCTTCTACTTCTTCTTTTTCTTCTTCTTTTTCATCTTATTCATCTTCTTCTTCTCTTCTTCATCTTCTTCTTCTTCTTCTTCCTTTTCTTCTTCTTCTTCTTCTTCTTCTTCTTCTTCCTCTTCTTCTTTGTCTTCTACTTCTTCTTCTTCTTCTTCCCCTTCTTAATCTTCTTCTTCTTCATCTTCTTATACTTCTTTTTCTTCCTCTTCTTCTTAATTTTCTCTCTCTTCTTCTTTTTCTTCTTCTTCTTCTCCTTCATCTTGTTCTTCTTGTTCTTCTTCTTCCTTTCCTCCTCCTCCTCCTGCTCCTTCTTCTTCTTCTTCTTCTTCCCTCTTCTTCTTCCACATCTCTTTCCCCTTCTTCATCTTCCTTTCTTCTACTTCATCTTCTTCTTCTATTTCTTCTTCTTCTACTTCTTCTTCATCATCATGTTCTTCTTCTTTTGCTTCATCTTCTTCTTCTTCTTCGTCATCATCTTCTTCATATTCATCTTCTATTTATTCTTCCCCTTCTTCTTCTTCTTTTTCATCTTCTTCATCTTCTTCTTCTTCTTCTTCTTCCTTTTTCTCCTCTTCTTCTTCTTCCTCTTATTCTTCTTCATCTTTTTCTTCTTCTTCTTTTCCTTCTTCTTCTTTTCTTTCTTCTTCTTTACCTTCTTCTTCTTCTTCATCATCATCTTTTTCTCTTATTATTTTTCTTGTTCCACTTATTGTTCTTCTTCTTCTTCCTCTTCTTCATCTTCTTCCTCATCTTCTTCCTCTTCTTTCACCTCTCTACTTCTACTTCCACTTCTTCTTCCTATTCTTCTTCTTCATCAACTTCTTCTTCTTCTTCATTTTCTTCTTCTTCTAGTTCCTCTTCTTCTTCTTCTTCTTCTACTTCTTCTT
>JAIUJO010001653.1:260000-262500 GCA_023846275.1 Vanilla planifolia | reverse complement strand
TACTTCTAGTTCTTCTTCCTCTATTCTTTTACTTCTTCTTCTTCTTCTTCATCATCATCTTCTTCTCCTTCTTCACCTTTTTCTTCTTCTTCTTCTTCCTTTTCTACTTTTTCTTCTTCATCTTCTATTTTTTCTTCTTCTACTACTTTTTCTACTTCTTCCTCTACTTCTTCTTTTTCCTCTTGTTCTTCTCCTTCTTTATCTTCTTCTTCTTCTTCTTCTCTTTTTGCCTCCATCGTCTTCCTCTTCTTCTCCTTCTTCTTCTCTTTCTTTTTCTTCCCCCTCACCTTCTTCTTCTTCTTGTTCTCCTTCTTCTTCTTCTTCTTCTTCTTCTTCATCTTCTTCATCACCTTCTTTTTCCACTTCTTCTACTTCCTCTTGGTCTTCTTCTTTTTCTTTTTCTTCTTCTTCTTCTACCTCATCTTCTTCATCTTCATCTTCTTCTTCTTCTTCTTCAGCAACTACTACTACTACTTCTTCTTCCTCATCTTCTACAACCTCTTCTGCGTCCTCCTGTATTTCTCCTTCGTCTTCTTCTTCCACTTCTTCTTTTTCTTCATCTTCATCTTCTTCTTCTTCTTCTTCTTTATACCTTCCTCCTCCTCGTCCCTCTTCTTTTTCTCCATCTTCTTCTTCTTTTTCTTCCTCTTCCACTTTTTCTTCTTCTTTTTCATCTTCTCTTCTTCTTCTTCTTCCTCTTCTTCTTCTACTTATTTTTCTTCTTCTTCATCTTCTTTGTGTCATCTTCTTGTTCTTGTTCTTGCTCTTCTTCCTCTTCATTTTCTTCTTCTACATCTACTTGTTCTTCTTCCTCTTCTTCATCTTCTTCTTCATCTTATTCTTCTCCATCCTCTTCTTCTTCTTCTTTTTCTTCTTCTTCTTCTTCTACTACTACTACATCTTCTTCTTCTACTTCTTCTTCTTCTTTTTCTTCTGCTTCTTCTTCGTCTTCTTCTTCTTCTACTTCTCTAGTTCTTCAACTTCTTCTTTTCCCTCTTCTTCTTTTTCTTCTCTTTTTTCTACTACTTCTTCTTCTTCAACATCTTCTTCTTCTTCTTCTTCTGCTTCTTCATCATCTTCTTCATTTTATTTACTTCATCTTTTTCTTCTTGTTCTGCTTCTTTTTCTTCTTCTTCTTCTTTTTCTTCTTCTTCCACTTCTTCTTCTTCTTCATCAACTTTTTCTTCTTCTTCTTCTTATTATTCTTATTCTTCTCCTTCTTTTTCTTCTTCTTTTTCTTCTTTCTCCTTTTGTTCTTCTTCATCATCTTTTTCTTCTTCTTCTACTTTTTCTTCTTCTTTTTCTTCAACCACTTGTTCTTCTACATCTGCTTCTTTTTCTTTTTCTTCTTCTTCTTCTTCTTCAAATTCTTCTTCTACTATTTCTTCTTCTTATTTCTCCTCTTCTTCTTCCTCTTCTTCTTCTTCTACTACTTTTTCTTCATCAACTTCTTCTTCTTCTTCTTCTTCTCTTTCTTCTTCTTATTCTTCTTTTCTTCTTCTTTTCCTTCTTCTCCTTCTTCTTCTTAATCTTCTCCTACTTTATCTCCACCCTTTACTTCTACTACTTCTTTTACTTCTTTTGGTTCTTCTTCTTTTTCCTTTCTTCTTCTTATTTCTCTTCATTCTTTTATTCTTCTTCTTCGTCGTCTTCTCCTTCTTCCTCTTCTTTTGTTCTTCTTATTGTTCTTCTTCTTCTACTTATTCTTCTTCTCCTTCTTCTTCTTCTTCTTCTTCATCCTCTTCTTCTACTTCTTTGTTTTCTTCTTCTTCTTCTTCTTCTTCATCATCATCTTTTCTTCTTCTTCTTCTTCTTCTTTGACTTCATTATCAACATCGTCGTCATCATCATCATCTTCTTCTTCTTCTATGTCTACATCAACATTTTTTTTTCTTCTTCTTCGACCTTTTCTCTTTCTTCTTCTTCTTCTTCATCATCTTCTAATTCTTTCTTTTCTTATTATTATTATTATTATTATTATTATTATTATTATTCTCTTTCTTCTTCTACTTCTTCTACCTCACCATCTCAAACTTCTTCTTCTTCATCATCGTCATCATCATCTCCTTCTTCTTCTTCAATTACTACTACTACGTCTTTTTCTTGTTGTTCTTCTTCTTCTACTTCTTTTTCTTCATCATCTTCTTCTTCTTCTTACTTTTCTTCTAGTACTTCTTCTTCTTATATTACTACTACTACTACTTCTTCTTCTTCTTCTTCTTCATCTTCATCTTTTCTTCTTCTTCTTCTTCTTTATCTTCTTCTTCTTCTTCTTCTTCTTCTTCTACTTCTTCCTCTTCTTCCCCTACTTCTTCCTCTTGTTCTTCTTCTTCTTCTTCTTGTCCCTCAACTTCTTCCTATTTTTCTTCTTCTTCTTCCACTTCTTCTTCTTCTTCTTCTTCTTCTTCTTCTTCTGCTTCTTCTTCTTCTCTTCTTGTTTATCTTTTTCTTCCCAATTTTTTAGCTCTTCCTCTTCTTCTTCTTCTTCTTCAACTTCTTC
>JAIUJO010001653.1:245000-255000 GCA_023846275.1 Vanilla planifolia | reverse complement strand
ACTACTTTTTTTCTTCATCTACTTCTTCTTCTTCTAATTCTTCTTGTTCTTCTTCTTCCTCTTCTTCTTGTTCTTGTTCTTCTTCTTATTCTTCTTCTTCTTCTTCTTTTACTACTACAACTACTACTGTTCTTCTTTTACTGCTTCATCTTCATCTTCTACTTCTTCATCTTCTACTTCTTCATCTTCATCTACTACTTCCTCTTCTTCATCTTCTTCTTCTTCTTCTTCTTTTTCATTTTCTTCTACTTCTTATTATTGTTCTTATTCTTCTTTTTCTTCTTCTTCATCTTCATCTTTGTCATCTTCTTCTTGTCCTTCTTCTTCGACTTCTTGTTCTTCTTCTTCTTCTTCTTTTCCTTCTTCTTTTTCTAGATTTTCTTCTTCTTCTTCTTCTTCTTCTTCTTCTCATTATTCTTCTTCTTGTTCTACTTCTTCTTCTTCTACTACTACTTCTTCTTGTTCTTGTTCTTCTTCGTCTTCTTCTACATTTTCTTCTTCAACTACTTGTTCTTCTTCTTCTTCATCTTCTTCTTTTACTACTACTTCTCCTTATTCATGTTGTTCTTCTTCATCTACTTCTTCTTCTTCTCCTTCTTCTACTTCTTGTTCTTCTTCTTCTTCTTCTTCTTCTTTGACATCTTCTTCTTCTACTTCTTCTTCTATTACTACTTCTCCTTCTTCTCCTTCTTCTTCTTCTTCTTCTTCTTTTGCATCTTCTACTACTTCTTCTACTTCTTCTTCTTCTACTTTTTCTTCTTTATCTTACTTTGCTTGTTCTTTTTCTTCTTCTTCTTGTTCTTCTACATCTTCTTCTTCTTCTTCTTCTTCTTCTCCTTCTTCTTCTTCTTCTTCTTCTTCTTCTTCTTGAACTTCTTCATCTTCTTCTTCTTCCTCTTCCTCTTCTTCTTCTTCTTCTAGTTCTTCTTCTTCTACATTTTCTTCTTCTTCTTCATATTCTTCTTCTACTACTACTCCTTATTCATGTTGTTCTTCTTCATCATCTTCTTCTTCTTCTCCTTCTTCTACTTCTTGTTCTTCTTCTTCTTCTTCTTCTTCTTCTTCTTTGACATTTTCTTCTTCTACTTCTTTTACTACTACTTCTCCCTCTTCTTCTTCTTCTTCTTTTGCATTTTCTGCAACTTCTACTACCTCTTCTTCTTCTACTTTTTCTTCTTTATCTTCTTTTGCTTGTTCTTTTTCTTATTATTCTTCTTCTTCTTCTATATCTTCTTCTTCTTCTTCTCCTTCCTCTTCTTCTTCTTCTTCTTCTTCTTCTCCTTCTTCTTCTTTTTCTTCTTCTTCTTCTTCAACTTCTTCTTCTTCTTCTTCTTCCTCTTCCTCTTCTTCTTCTTCTTCTTCTTCAACTTCTTCTTCTTCTTCTTCTTCTACTACTTCTACTTCTTCCTCCTCTCCTTCTTCTTCTTGTTTTCCTTTATGTTCATCATCATCTTTTTCTTGTTCTTTTATTTTTACTTCTTCTACTTCTTCTTCTTCTTCTTCTTCTCCTTCTTCTTCTTCCTCTTCCTCTTCGTCTTCTTCTTCTGCTTCTTATTCTTCTCCTTTTTCCCTTTAATCTTCTTCTTCTTCATTTTCTTCTTCTGTTTCTTCTTTTCCTTCTTCTTCTTCTTTTTCCTCTTTTTCTTTTTTTTCTTCTTCTTTTTCTTCTTCTTGTTCTTGTTCTTGTTCTTCTTGTTCTCCATCTTCTTCCTCTTCTTCTTCTCCTTCTTCTTTTTCTGCTTCTTTTTCTCCTTCTTCTTCTTCTTCTTTGTTAACTTCTTCTTCTACTACTACTTCTTCTTCTACCTCTTCTTCTTTTTCTCAACTTTTTCTTACACCGCTTCTTTTTCTTTTTCTTTTTCTTTTTCTCCTTCTTCTGCTTCTACTGCTGCTGCTTATTTTTCTTCTTCTTTTTCTTCTTGCACTTCTTCGTTTTCTCGTTCTTCTTCTTCATCTTCTTTTCCTTTTTCTTCTTCTTCTTGTTCTTTTTCTTCTTCTTCTTCATCATCAACTTCTTCTTCATCCACCTCTTCCTCTTCTTTTCGTTCTTCTTTTTCTTCTTCTTCTTATTATTCTTCTTCTTCATCATCTTGTTCTACGTCTTGCTCTTCTTGTACTTCTTCTTATTCTTTTCTTCTTCTTCTTCTTCTACTACTACTTTTTCTTCTTCTTCTTTTCTTCTTCTCCTTCCTCTATTTTTTTTTCTTTTTCTTTCTCTTTTTATCCTTCTTCTTCTACTTCTCCTTCTTCATCTCTTCTTCTTCTTCTTCTTCTTCTTCTTTTCTACTTCTTCTTTTACTTCTACTTTTTCTTCTTCCTCTATATTTTATTCTTCTTCTTCTGCATCTCCTTCTTCTTCTTCTTCTTCTTCTTCTTCAATTTCTTGTTCTTCTTCTTCTCCTTCTTTTTCTTCTCCTTCTTCTACTTCTCCTTTTTCTTCTTCTTCTTCTTCTTCTTCTTCTTCTTCTACTTCTTCTTCTTCAACTTCTTTTCTTCTTCTTCTTCTTCTTCTTCCTTTTCTTTTTCTTCTTTTGCTTCATCTTCTTCTTCTTCTTCTTCTACTACTACTACTTCTCCTCTTCCTCCTCCTCCTCCTCCTACTTCTTCTTCCTCTTCTTCTTCATCTTCTTCTTCTTCTTGTTCTTCTTCTTCCTCTTCTTTTTTCTTCTTCTTCTTCTTCTTCTTCTTCTTCGTCTCCTTCTTCTTCCTCTTCTTCTTCTCCTTCTCCTTCTTCGACTTCTTTTTCTCCTTCTTGTTCTTCTTCTTCTTCTTGTTTTCCTACTTTTTCTTCTACTACTACTTCTTCTTCTTCTACCTCTTATTCTTTTTCTCAACATTTTCTTCCACGGCTTCTTCTTTTTCTTCTTCTTTTTCTCCTTCTTCTGCTACTACTGCTGCTGCTTCTTTTTCTTCTTCTTCTTCTTCTTCTTGCTCTTCCTCGTTTTCTTGTTCTTCTTCTACATCTTCTTTTCCTTCTTCCTCTTCTTGCTCTTTTTCTTCTTCTTCTTCATCATCCACTTCCTCTTCCAACGTTCTTCTTTTTCTTCTTCTTTTTTTTATTCTTTTTCTTCATCTTCCTCTACGTCTTGTTCTTCTTTTACTTCTTTTTCTTCTTCTTCTTTTCTTCTTCTTATTATTCTTCTTCTTCTTCTCCATCATCATTATCTTTTTCTTCTTCTTCTTCTCCTCCTTCTTCTTCTTCCCCTTCTCCTTCTTCTTCTTCTTCTTCTTCTTCTTCTGCTTCTTCTTCTTCATCTTATCTTCTTCTCCTTCCTCTACTTTTTTTTCTTCTTCTTCCTCTTTTTATCTTTCTTCTTCTGCTTCTCCTTCTTCATCTCGTCTTCTTCTTCTTTTTCTTCTTTTTCTTCTTTTCTACTTCTTCTTCTTCTACTCCTACTTTTTCTTCTTCTTCCACTACTTATTCTTCTCCTTCTTCTTCTTCTTCTTATTCTTCTTCTTCTTCTTCTTCTTCTTCTTCTCCTACTTCTATTACTACTCCTTCTTCTTCTTTGCCTTTTTCTTCTTCGTCTTCATCTTCTTTGTCTTCTTCTTCTTGTTATTCGTCTTCTTCTTTTTCTTCTTCTTCTTCTTCTTCTACTTCTGCTTCTTTATGTTCTTCTTCTTCCTCTACTTTTTCTTCTCCTTCTACTACTTCTCCTTCCTTTATTTTTTTTTCTTCTTCTTTTTATCTTTCTTCTTTTGCTTCTTCTTCATCTCTTCTTCTTCTTCTTCTTCTTCTTCTTTTCTACTTCTTCTTCTACTTCTACTTTTTCTTCTTCTTCCACTACTTATTCTTCTCCTTTTTCTTCTTATTCTTCTTCTTCTTCTTCTTCTACTCCTTGTTCTGCTTCTTCTACTTAGCCTTTTTCTTCTTCGCCCTCATCTTCTTTGTCTTCTTCTTCTGGTTATTCGTCTTCTTCTTCTTCTTCTGCTTCTCCTTCTTTATCTTCTTCTTCTTCCTCTACTTTTTCTTCTCTTTGTTCAACTTCTCTTTTTGCTTCTTCTTCTTCTTCTTCTTCTTCTTTCTCTTCTTCTTCTTCATCTTCTTCTTCTACTACTTCTTGTTCATTATCTTCTTCTTCTCCTCCTCCTCCTCCTCCTCCTCCACCTCCTCCTCCTCCTCCTCCTCCTTCTTCTTCTTCTTCATCGTTTTCTTCTTCTTCTTTCTCCTCTTCCTCTTCTTCTTCTTCCCCTTCTTCTTCTTCTTTTTCTTCTTCTTCTTCCTCTTCCTCTTCTTTTCCTTCATCTTCTTCTTCTACTACTTTTTATACTTCTTCTTCTTCTTCCCCTCCTACTGCTTCTTCTTCTTCCTCTTCTTCTTATTATTCTTCTACTTTATCTTCTTCTTTTTCTCTTCTTTTTTTTCTTCTTCTTCTCCTTCTTGTTCCTCATCTTCTCCTTCTTTTTCTCTTTCCTCTACTTCTCCTTCTTCTTTTTCTTCTTCTAGTTCTTTTATTTTTCTTTTCTTCTTCTTCTTCTTCTACTTCTTCTTCTTCTTCTTCTTCTTCCACTTCTATTTCTTCTTCTTTTTCTCCTTCTTCTTCTTCTTCTTCTTCTACATCTTCTCCTCCTTTTTCCTCTTCCCTTTATTTTTTGCTTCTTCTTCTTCTTCTTTGTCTTGTTTTTCTTCTTGTTCTTGTTCTTCTTCATCTTCTCCTTCTCGTTTTTTTCTTCTTCTTCTTCTCCTACTTCTTGTTCTTCATCTTCTTCTCCTTCTTCTCCTTCTTCGTCTACTTCTTCTTCTCCTTCCTCTTCTTCTTCTTTGCCTTCTTCTTCTTCTTCTCCATCATCTTCTTTTTCTCCTTCTTCTTCTACTTCTTCTTCTTCTTGATCTTCTACTACTACGAATAATACAATTATTGCTACTACTACTTCTTCTACTTTTTTTTTCTCTACTTCTACTTCTTATTTTTCTTTATCTTCTTCTTCTTCTTCTCCTACTTCTTCTCCTCCTTCCTCTTCTTCTTAATCTTCTTCTTCTGCTTCATTTTCTTCTTCTCCTTCTACTTCTTATACTTCCTTTACACTTACTCCTTGTTCTTCTTCTATTCTTTGTTCTTCTTCTTCTTTTTTTCTTCTTCTTCTACTTCTTTTTCTTCTTCTCTTTCTTCTTCTTCTTCTTCTTCTTCTTCATCTTGTACTGCTACTTCTTCTTCTACTATATCATCTTCTTCTTCTTCTTCTTCTTCAAGTTCATCTTCTTCTTCCTCCTCCTCTTCTTCTTCTTCTACTTCTTCATTTTCTTCCTCTTATTCTTCCTCTTCACCTTCTTCTTCTTCTTCTTCTTCTTCTTTTCTTCTTCTTAATCTTCTGCTTTTTCTTCTTCTTCCTCCTCTTCTTCTTCTTCTACTACCTCCTCTTCTCTTTCATCTGCTTCTACTTCTACTTCTTCTACTACTTCTACTTCTCCTGCTTCTTTTTCTTCTTATTCTTCTTCCTCTTCTTCTTCTACTTCTCCTTCTTCTTCTTCTTCTTCTTCTTCTTCCTCTTCTTGTTCATCATCTGCTTTTTCCTCTCCTAGTTCCTCGTCCTCCATAGCTTGTTCTCCCTATTCTTCTTCCTCTTCTTCTTCTTTGACTTCTTCTTCCTCGACTTCTTCTTCTTCTTCTTCTTCTTCTCTTCCTCCTCCAATTTCTACTATTATTTCTTCTTCTTAATCTTTTTCTTCTCCCTCTTCATCTTCTTCTTCTTCTTCTTCTTCTTCCCCTTCTTCTTCTCCTTCTTCTTCATCATCTAATCCTTCTTCTCCTTCCTCTGCTTCTCCTTCTTTTTCTTTTTCATTTTCTTTTTCTGGTTCTTCTTCTACTTCTTCTTTTCTTCTTCTTCTTCTACTACCACTACAACTTCTTTTTCTTCTTCTTCTTCATCATCATCATCATCTTCTTCTTCTTCATCTTCTTCTTCTTCTTCATCTCCTCCTCCTTCTTCTTCTTCTATTTCTTCTTCTTCTACTTCTTCTTCTTCTTCTTCTTCTTCATCTTCTTCTTTTTCTTCTTCCACTAGTTCTTCTGCCTCTTCTTCTTCCTCTTCTTTTTCTTCTTCTTCTTTTCTTCTTCTTCTTCTTCTTCTTCTTCTTCTTCTTCCTCTTCTTCTTCCTCTTCCTCTTTTTTTTCTTCTTCCTCTTCTTCTACTTTTCCTTTTTCTTATTTTTCTTCCTCTCATTCTTTTTCCTCTTCTTTTTCTACTTCTTTTTCTTCTTCTTCTTCTTCTTCTTCTTTTTCTCCTTCTTCTTCTTCTTCTCCTTCTTCTTCTTCTTCTTATCCTTCCTCGTCTTCCCTTACTCCTTTTTCCTCTTCTTTTCTTCTTCCTCTACTTCTTCTTCTTATTTTTCTTCTCCTTTTTCTTGATCTATTCTTCTTGTACTTCTTCTTCTTTTACTACTTCTTCTTCATCTTCTACTTCCTCTTCTTCTTCTTCTTTTTCTTCTCTTTCTTCTTCTTCTTCTTCTTCTTCTTCTTCTTATTCTTCTTCGAATTCTTCTTCTTTCTTCTTCTTCTTCATCATCATTATCTTCTTATTCAACTACTACAACTTCTTCTTCTTCTTCCTCTTCTTCTTCTTCTTCTTCATCTATCTCTTCTCCTCATTCCACTACTTCTTCTTCTCCTTCTTTTCCTTCCTCTTCTTCTTTTCCTTCTTCATCTTCTTCTTCTTCTTCTATGACATCTTCTTTTTCTTGCCTATCTTCATCTTCTTTCACTTCTTTTTCTTCTTCTTCTTCTACTTCTTCTCCTTCTCCTCCTCCTCCAAGTTCTTGTTCTTCTTCTTCTTCCTCTTCTACTACTACTGTTCTTCTTCTACATTTTCTTTATCTGCTACAACTACTATTTGTTCTTCTTCTTCTTTTTCTTTTTCTTCTTCTTATCATCCTCTTCTTCTTCATGTTCTTCTTCTTCTTCTACTTCTTCTACTTCTTCGTCTTCTTTTTCTTCTTCTTCTACTTTTTCTACTTCCTCTTCTTCTTCTTCCTCTTCTTCCTCATCTTCATCATCTTCTTCATTCTCTTCTTTATATTGTCCTTAGTCTACTTCTTGTAATTCTACTTCTTTTACTTGTTATTTTTTTACTACATCTCTTTTTCTTACTCTTCGTCATCATCATCATCTTCTTCTTCTTCTTCTTCCTCTACTTCTTCTTCTTCTTCTTCTTCTTATCCTTTTCCATTTTCTTCTTCTACTTCTTCTTTTCTCCTCTTTCTTCTCCTTTTACTTCTTCTACTTTTCCTTCTTCTTCTTCTTCTTCTTCCTCTTCTTCTTCTTCTTCTTCTCCTTTTCCTCTTTCTTCTTCTTCATCTTCTTTGTTTCTCCTCTTTCTTCTCCTTTTACTTCTTCTTCTACATCACCTTATTATTCTTCTCCTTCTTCTTTTTCTTCTTCTTCTTCAACAACATTTCTTCTTCTTCGTCATCTTCTTCTACTTCTTCATCTTATTTTTCTTCTTTGACTTCTTCTTCTTCTCCTTCTCCTCCTTCTTCTTTTTCTTCTTCTTGTTCTTCTTCTTCTTCTCATTCTCCTTCTTCTTCTTCTTCTTCTTCTTCTTCCTCTTCCCTTTCTTCTCCTACTTCTTTATCCTCTTCTTCTTCTTCTTCTTCTTCTTCTTCTTCTTCTTTTTCTTTGTCTTCTTCTTCTACTTCTTCTTCTGCTTCTTCCTCTTCTTTCTCATCATCTTCACCATCTTCTTCTTCTTCGTCTTCTTCTTCTTCATCTTCTCCTCCTCCTTCTTCTTCTTCTTCCTCCTCTTCTTCTTCTTCTTCTCCTTGTTCTAATTTTTCTACTTCTTATTGTTCTTCTTCTTGTTCTTAATTTTCTTCAACTTCTTCTTCTTCTACTTGTTCCTCCTCTCCTCCTCCTCTTCTTCTTCTTCTTCTTCTTCATCTTCTTCTTCATCTTCTTGTTCATCATATGCTTTTTCCTCTCCTAGTTCCTCCTCCTCCACAGCTTCTTCTCCTTATTCTTCTTCCTCTTCTTCTTCTTTGACTTCTTCTTCCTCGACTTCTTCTTCTTCTTCTTCTCCTTCTCCTCGTCCTCCTCCTATTTCTACTACTATTTCTTCTTCTTCATCTTTTCTTCTCCTTCTTCTTCATCATCATCTTCTTCTTCTTCTACTTCTCCTCCTTCTTCTACTTCTCCTCCTTCCTCTGCTTCTCCTTCTTTTTC
Source organism: Vanilla planifolia (assembly GCA_023846275.1). Lineage (NCBI taxonomy): Eukaryota > Viridiplantae > Streptophyta > Magnoliopsida > Asparagales > Orchidaceae > Vanilla > Vanilla planifolia. The sequence goes on along the minus strand of JAIUJO010001653.1, from coordinate 246,844 downwards.
TTTTCCTTTTTCTTTTTCTTGTTCTTCTTCTGCTTCATTCTTTTATTCTTCTTCTTCTACTACAACTACAACTTCTTTGTCTTCTTCTTCTTCTTCATCATCATCATCTACTTCTTCTTCATCTCCTTCCTCTTCTTCTTCTCCTCCTTCTTCTTCTTCTTCTTCTATTTCTTCTTCTTCTACTTCTTCTTCTTCTTCTTCATCTCTTCTTCTTCTTCTTCCACTTGTTCTTCGTCCTCTTCTTCTTCCTCTTCTTTTTATTCTTCTGCTTTTCTTCTTCTTCTTCTTCTCTTCTTCTTCCTCTTTCTCTTTTTTTTTTCTCTTCCTCTTCTTCTAATTCTCCTTTTTCTTCGTTTTCTTCCTCTCATTCTTTTTCCTCTTCTTCTTTTTTTGCTTCTTTTTCTTCTTCTTCATCTTCTTCTTCTTCTTCTCCTTCTTCTTCTCCTTCTTATCCTTCTTTCTCTTCCCCTACTCCTTCTTCTTCTTTTCTTCTTCCTCTACTTCTTCTTCTTCTTGTTCCTCTAATCCATCTTCTTGATCTTCTTATTCTTGTAATTCTTCTTCTTCTACTACTTCTTCTTCTTCTTCTCTTTCCTCTTCTTCTTCTACTTCTTCTTCTTCTTCTTCTTCTTCTTCCTCTTCTTCTTCTTCTTCTTCTTCCTCTTCTTCTTCTTCTTCTTCTTCTTCTTCTCGTTCTTCTTCTTCTTCTTCTTCTTCTTCTTCTTCATCTTCTTGTTCTTCTTCTTCAAATTCTTCTTCTTCCTTCTTCTTCTTCTTCTTCTTCTTCATATTCATCATCATCATCTTGTTCTTCTTCTTCTACTACTTCAACTTCTTCTTCTTCTTCTTCCTATTCTTCTTCTCCTTCTTCTTCCACTTCTTCTTCTTCAGCTTCTTCTTCTTCTTCTCCTCATTCCTCTACTTCTTCTTCTCCTTCTTCTCCTTCCTCTTCTTCTTTTCCTTCTTCATCATCTTCTTCTTCTTCTCCTTCTTCTTCTTCTTCTACTTATTCTTATTCTTCTTCTTCTTCTACTTCTTCCTCTTCTTCTCCTCTTTATTTTTTGTTCTTCTTCTTCATGTTCTTCTTTTTCTTCTTCTTCTTCTTGGTTTTCTTCTTCATCTTCTACTACTATTACTACTACTTCTTCTTCTTCTTCTTCTTGTCCGTCTTCATCTTCTTCCACTTTGTTTTCTTCTTCTTCTTCTTCTTCTTCTCCTCCTCCTCCTCCTCCTCCTCCTCCTTGTTCTTCTTCTTCTTCTTCTTCTTCTTCCCCTTCTCCTCCTCCTTCTTCTTATTCTTCTTCTTCTTCTTCTTCTTCTTCTTCTTCCTCTTCTCCTTCTTGCCCCTTTTTCTTCTTCTTCTTCATCTTCTTCTTCTTCTTCTTCATTCTTCTTTTTCTTCTTCTTGTTCTTCTTCTTCTTCCTCTTCATCAACTTCTTCTTCTTCTACTTCTACTTTTTCTTCTCCTTCTACATCTTCCTCTTCTTCTTTGTTCTATCCTTCTTCTTCTTCTTCTTCTCTACTACTACTGCTACTATTCTGCTTCTACATTTTCTTGATCTGCTACTTCTACTGTTAATTCTTCTTCTTCTTTTCTTTCTTCTTCTTCTTATCTTCTTCTTCTTCTTCATCTTCTTCTTCTACTACTACTTCTTATTCTTCAACTTCTTTTTCTTCTTCCTCTACTTTTTCTACTTCTTCTTTTCTTCTTCCTCTTCTTCCTAATCTTCATCATCTTCTTCATTCTTTTCTTTATATTGTCCTTATTCTTCTTCTTGTAATTCTTCTTCTTTTTCTTGTTATTTTTTTACTACATTTCTTCTTCTTACTCTTCATCATCATC
>JAIUJO010001653.1:227500-235000 GCA_023846275.1 Vanilla planifolia | reverse complement strand
TCTTCTTCTTTTTCTTCTTGTTCTTCAACATCTTCTTTGTCTTCTTCTTCTTCTTCTTCTTCATCCTCTTCTTCTCTTTTTTCTTCTTCCTTTTCTTTTTAGATCTTCTCATTTTTCTTTTCTTCCTCTTCTTCATCCTCTTCATCTTCTACTTCTTCTTCTTTCCTCTTCTTCTTATTAATCTTCTTTTTCTTATACTCATTTTTTTATTCTTCTAAATTTACTTCTTCTTGTTCTCCTTATTCTTCTTCTTTTACTTCTCCTTCTTTTTCTTGTTCTTTTTCTCCTACTCCTTCTTCCTCTTCTTCTTCTTCTTCTACTACTACTACTACTTCTTCTTCATGTTCTTCTTTTTCTTCTACTTGTTCTTCTTCTTCTTCCGATACTACTACAACTACTTCTTCTTCTTCTTCCATTACTACTACAACTACTTCTTCTTCTTCTTCTTCTTCCTTTTGTTCTTCTTCCTCTTGTCCTTCTCCTTTTTCTTCTTCATCTTCTTGTTCTACTTCTTCTACTCCTTCTTCTCCTTCTTCATCTTCTTCATCTTCTTCTCCAACTTCTTCTTCTTCCCCTTCTTCTTCTTCTTCTATTACTAATACTTCTTCTTCTTCTCCTTCTTCTTCTTCCTCTCCTTCTTCTTCTTCTTCTTCTTCTTCTTTTTCTTCTTCTTCTGTCTTCTTCTTCACCTCTTTCTTCTACATCTTCCTTTTCTTTTTCTTCCTCTTATTCTTCTTCTCCTTCCTTTTCTTCTTCTTCTTCTTCTTCTTCTCCTTCATCTTCTTCTTGTTCTACTTCTTCATCTTCTTCTTCTCCTTCTTCTTCTTCTTCTTCTTCCACTTCTACTTCTTAGTCTTCTTCTTGTTTTTCTTCTTCTTCTTATTCTTCTTCTTCTTTTTTGTCTTCTACTTCTTCTTCTACATGTTCATCTTCTCTTCTTCTTTTTGTTCTCCTTCTTCATCTTTCTCTTCTTCATCTTCTTCTGCTCCTACTTTTTCTTCTTCTTCTTTCTCTTCCAATATTTTTTCTTCTACTAGCACTCATTCTTTCTCTTCTTCTTCTTCTTCTCCTTCTACTTCTTTTTCTTCTCCTCCATCTCCTTATTATTCTTCTTCTATATTTTGTTCTTCTTCTTCTACTTCTTTCTCTTCTATTTCTTCTTCTTTTTCTTCTTCTTCTTCTTCTACTTCTTCTTGTTCTTCTTCTTCTTCATCTTCTTCTTCTCTTCTTCTTCATCTTCTTTTTCTTCTTCTCTTACAACTACATCTACTTCGAGTTCTAATTCTTCTTTTTTTCTTTTACTTCTTCTTCTTCTTCTTCTACTTCTTCTTCATCTTCATCTTCATCATCTTCTTCTTCTTCTTCTTCTTCTACTTCTTCTTCTTCATCTTCTTCTTCTTCTTCTTCTACTTCAACTTTTTCTTCTTCTTGTTCTTCCTCTTCCTCTTCTTCTTCTTCTTCTTCTTCTTCCTCTTCTTCTTCTCCTTCTTCTTCTTCTTCTTCTTCTTCTTCTCCTTCTTCTATTACTTCATGCTCTTTTTTTCTTCTTCTTCTTCTTCCTCCTCAACTTCTTCTTCATGGGCTTCTATTTCTTCTTCATCTTCTTTTTTTTCTTCTTCGTCATATTCTTCTTCACCTTCTTCTTTTTCTTCTTCTTTTTTGTCGTCATCATCATCTTCTTCTTCTTCTTCTTCTCCTCCTCCTTGTTCCACTTCTTCTTCTTCTTCATCCTCTTCTTCGTCTTCCTCTACTTCTTCTTCATCTTCTTCTTCTTCTTCTTCTTCTTCTTCTTCTACTACTTCTCTTTCTTCTTCTTCTTCTTCTTCTTCTTCGTCTTCTTCTTCTTCTTGCTTTCTTCTACATCTTTTTTTTCTTATTTTTCTTCATCATCAACATCATCATCTTCTTCTTCTTCTTCTTCTTCCTTTTTTACTTCTTCTTCTTCTTCTTCTCCATTTCCTTCTTTTTCTTCTTCTTTCTGTTATTCTTCTTCTTCTTCTTCTTCTTCTTCGTCTTCTTCTTCTTTTTTTTCTTCCTCATCTTCTTCTTCTTCTTCTTCTTCTTTTTCTTCTTCATCTTCATCTTCTTCTTCTTCTTCTTATTATTCTTCTTTCTCTTCTACAACAACTTCTTCTTCTACTTCTTCCTCATCTTCTTCTTCTTCTTCTTTTTCTTCTTCGTCCTGTCCTTCTTCATCTTCTTCTTCTTCTTCTTCCGAACCTCCTTCTTCTTCTTTTTCTTGTTCTTCTTCTTCTTTCTCTTCTCCTTCTTCTCTTTCTTATTATTATTATTATTATTCTTATTCTTCATCTTCTTCTTCTTCTTCTTCTTCATTTTCTTCTTCTTCTTGTTCCTCTCGTCTTCTTCTTCTTTTTCTTATTCTTCTTCTTCTTCTTTTTCTTATTCTTCTTCTTCTTCATCATCTTTTTCTTCTCCTTCCTTCTCTCACTCTACTTCTGCTTCTTCTTCTTCGACTTCTTCTTCTTCTTCTTCTTCTGCTTCTTCTTCTTAGTCTTCTTCTTCTTCTTCTCCTTCTTATTCTCCTTCTTCTTCTACTTCCTCTTCTTCTTCTTCTTCTTCTTCTTCTTCGACATCAGCATCTTCTTCTTCTTCGAAATAATCTCCTTCAACTTCTTCTTCCACTTCTTCTTCTTCTTCTTCTTCTTCTGCATGTTCTTCTTTTTCTTCTTCTTCTTCCACATCTTATTCTACGTGTTCTTTTTGGTCTTCTTCTTCATCTTTTTCTTCTTCTTCTTCTTCTCCCTCTTCTTCTTCGTCTTCTTTTTCTTCTTAATCGTCAGCTTCTTCTTCTCCTTCATCTTCTTTTTCTTCTTCTTTTTCATCATCACCTCTTCTACTTCTTCTTCTTCTTCCTCCACAACTCCTTCTACTTCTTCTTCTCATCTTCTTCTTCTTCTTCTTCTTCTTCATCTTGATCTTCTTCTTCCTCTTCTTCTTCTTGATCATCATCTTTTTCTTCTTCATCATCACCTACTTCTTCTTCTCCTTCTTCTCTTCTTCTTCTTCTTCTTCTTCTTATTTGTCCTCTTCTTCTTCTTCATCTTCTTCTTCTTCATCTTCTTCTTCTTCTTCTTCTTCTTCTTATTCTTCTCCTTTATCTTTCTCTTCTTCTTTTTTGTTGTCATTTTCTTCTTCTTTTTCTTCTTCTACTTGCAACTCTTTTTCTTCTTCTTCTTCTTCTCCTCCTCCTCCTCCTTCTGCTCCTCCTCCTTCAACTAAATCTTCTCCTTCTTCTACTTTTTTTATTCCTCTTATTCTTTTTTCTCTTCTTCTGCTTCTTCTTTTTCTTCTTTTTCTTCCTCTTCTTCTTCTTCGTATTCGTCTTCTTGCTCTTCTTCTTCTTTGTTCTTCTTCTTCTTCTTTTTCTTCTTCTCTTTCTTCTTCATTATCAACCTTTTCTTCTTCTTCTTCATCTTCTTCTTCTTTTTCTTCTTCTTTTCCTTTTTTCTTCTTCTTATTCTTGTTCTTCTTCAACTTTTCTTCTTATTTTTCTTCTTCTTCCTCTTCGTCTTCAACTTCTTTTTCTACTTCATCATCTTCTTCTACTTCTTTTTCTTCTTCTTCTTCTTCGTCTTCTTCTTCTTTTCCTTCTTCTTCTTCTTCTTCTTCTTTGTCTTCTTCTTTGGCTTCTTCTTTTTTGTCCTCTTCTTCTTCTTCTTCTTCTTCTTCCTCTTCTTCTCCTTCTTCTCCTTCTTCTTTTTTATCTTCTTCTTCTTCTTCTTTTTCTTCATCCTCTCCTTCTTCTTGTTTTTGTTCTTCTTTTTCTTCTTCTTATTTTTTCTTCTTCCTTTTTTTTTCTTCTTCTTCTTCATTTGTTCTTCTTCTTCTTCTTCATCATCATCATCTTCTTTTTCTTCCTCTCTTTCATGTTCTTCTTCTTCTTCTTTTCATCATCTTCTTCTTCTTCTTCTTCTTCTTTCTCTTTTTCTTCTTCTTCTTCTTCATCATCTTCTTCTTCTCCTTCTTCTTCTTCTTCTCCAACATCTTCTTCTTCTTCTTCTTCTTCTCGTTCCTCTTCTTATTATTCTTCTTCTACTTCTTTTTATTCTTCTTCTTCTTCTTCTTCCTTTTATTCTTCTTCTTTGTCTTCTTCTTCTTTTTCTTCCACTTCTTTTGCTTCCTCTTCTTCTTCTTCTTCTTTGTTCTCTTTTTCTTAGTCTTCTTCTTCTTCTTCTCCTTCTTCCACTTCTTCTTCTTTTTCTTCTTCTTCCACTTCTTCTTCTTCTTCTTCTTCTACTTCTTGCCTTTCTTCTTCTTCTTCTTCTTAATCTTATTCATAATCATCGTCATCCTCTTCTTCTTCATAATCGTCTTTTTCTTCTTCTTCTTCATCTTCTTCTTCTTGTTCTTTTTCTTCGTCTGTTGATTCTTTGCCTTTTTCTTCTTCTTCTTCTTCTTCTTCTTCTTCTTCTTTCTCTTCCTCTTCTACATCTTCTTTTCCTTATTCCCCTTCTTCTTGTTGTTCTTCTTCTTCTTCTGCTTCTTTATCTTCTTCTTCATTTTTTTTCTTCTTCTTCTTCTTCTTTCTCTTCTTCTTCTTCTTTGTCTTCTTCTTCTTCTTCTTCATCATCATCTTCTCCTACTTCTTATTCTTCATCTAATTCTACTTTAACTATTTCGTCTTGTTCTTTTGTTTCTTCTTTGTCTTCTTCTTCTTCTACTTTGTCTTCTTCTATATCTCCTTGTTCTACTTTTTCCTCTTTTCGTTCTTCTTTGTCTTCTTCTTCTTCACCATCTACTTCGTCTTCCTCTTCCTCTTCTTCACTTCTTCTTCGTCGTCTTCTTCTTCTCCCTTTTCTTCTTATTCTACTTCTTCTCTTTCTTCTTCTCCTTTTCTTCTTCGTTTTCTTTTTCCTCATCGTTATTCTCTTCTTCTTCTTCTTCTTCATCTTCTTCTTTTTCTTCTTCATCTTCTTCCACTTCTTCTTCTTCCTCTTTTTCTTCCTCTTCTTCTTCTTCTTCTTCCTTTTCTTCTACTTCTTCTTCTTCGTCTTCTTCTTCTTCTTTATCTATTTCTTCTTCTTCTTTTTATTCTTCCTCTTCCTCTTCCTTTTCTTGTTCTTCATCTTCTTCTTCTTAGTTTTCTTCTTTTTCACCTTCTTTGTCCTCTTCTTCTTATTGTTCCTCTTCTTCTTCTTCTTCTTCTTCTTCTTCTTCTTCTTCTTCTTCTCCTTCTTCTTCTTCTTCTTCTTCTTCTTCTTCATCTTCTTCTCCTCCTTCTTCTTCTTCTTCTCCTTCTTTTTCTTCTACTTCTTCTTCTCCTTCTTCTCCTTCTTTTTCTTCTTCTTCTACTTCTTCTTCTTGTTCTTCTCCTTCTCCTTCTTCTTCTCCTTCTTCTCCTTCTTCTTCTTCTTCTTCTCCTTCTTCTTCTTCTGTTCCTTATTCTTCTTCTTCTTCTTCTCCTTCTCCTTCTACTTCTTCTTCTTCTTCTTCTTCTTGTTCTCCAACTTCTTTTTCTTCCTCATCATTATCAACTTCTACATCATCATCATCGCCATCTTCTTCTTCTTCTTCTTCTTCTTCTTTGACTTCTTCTTCTTCTCCTTCATCCACTTCGTCTTCGATTTCATCATAATCCTCTTCTTCTTTTTCTTCTTCTTCTTCTTCTTCATCCATTTCTTCTTCTTCTTATTCTTCTTCTCCTTCATCTTCTTCTTCTCCTTCTTCTACTTCTTCTTCTTCTTCTCCTTCTTATTCTTCTTCTTCTTTGTCATCATCTTCTTCTTCTTTTTCTTCTTCTCCATCTTCTTCTTCTTCTTTCTCTTCCTCTCCTCGTTCTTCTTCTTTTTTTTTTCTTTTTCTTTTTCTTCTTCTTCTTCTTCATTGTCTTCGCCTTCTTCATCTTCTTCTTCTTCTTCTTCTTCTTCTTCTTCTTCTTCTTCTTCATCTTCATTTTCTTCTTCTTCTTCTTCCTCTCTTTCTTCTTCTTCTTCTGCTTCTTCTTCTTCTTCTTCTTCAACTTCTTCTTATTCTACTTCAACTTCTACATTTTTATCTTCTTCTTCTTCTTCTTCTTCTTCTTCTTCTTCTTTTTCTTCTTTGTCTTCGTCTTCTTTTTCTTCTTCTTCCGCTTCTTCTTCTTCTCCTCCTTCTTCTTCTTTTTAATCTCCTTCTTCTTCTTCTTCTCCTTCCTATTTTTATTATTATTATCCTCTTTCTTCTCCATCTTCTTCTTCTTCTTCTTGTTCTTCTTCATCTTCTTCTTCTACTACTACTTCTTCTTCTTTCTCTTCTTCTTTGACTTCTTCTTTTTCTTTTCTTCATCTTCATCTTCTCCTTCTTCTTCTTCTTCTTCTTCTTTTTCTTCTTCTTCTTCTTCTTCCTTCTCTTTTTCATCTTCTTCTTCTTCATCTTCATCTTCTTCTTCCTCATCTTCATCTTCTTCTTCTTCTTCTTCTTCTTCTATTTCTTCTTCTTGTTGTTGTTCTTCTTCTTCTTCGTCTTCTTCTTCTTCTTCTTCTTCATCTTATTCTTCACATTTGTCTTCTTCTCCTTTTTCTTCCACCACTTTTTCTTCTCCTTCTTGTTCTTCTTCTTCTTCTTCTTCTTCTATTTCTTCTTCTTCTTCTTCTTTTTCTTCCTCTACTACTTTTACATTTTCTACTTTTTTCTTCTTGTTGTTGTTGTTCTTCTTCTTCTTCTTCTTCTTCTTCTTCTCCATCTATTCTTTCTCTTTATTCTGCTTCATCTACTTCTACTTCTTCTTCCTTTTCTTCTTCTTCTACTTCTTTTTCTTCTTCTTCTTCTTCTTCTTCTTCCTCTTCTTCTTCTTCTTCTTCTTCTTCTTCTTCTTCTTCTTCTTGTTCCTCTTCTTCTTCTTCTTCTTCTCCTCCTCCTTCTTCTTCATCTTCTTTGCCTTCTTCTTCTTCTTCTCCTTCTTTGCCTTTTTCTTGTTCTTCTTCTTCTTCTTCTTCTTCTTCGTTGTCTTCTTCTTCTTCTTTTCCCACTTCTGCTTCTTCTTCTTCTTCTTCTTCTACTTCATCTACTTCTTCTTCTTCTTCTTCTTCTTCTTCTTCTTCTTCTTCTTCTTTTTGTTCTTCTTTTTCTTTTGGTTTTCCCTCTTCCTCTTCTTCTTATTCTACTTCTTCTTCTACTTCTTTTGCTTCATTATCCTCTCCTTCATTTTCTTCTTCTTTTTCTCCTCATCCTCCTCCTCTTGCTCCTCCTCCTTTTTCTTCTTCTTCTTCTTTCTCTTTTTCTTCATGTTCTTCTTCTACTTCTTTTTTTTCTTCTTCTTCTTCTTCTTCTACTCCTTCTACTTCTTCTTCTTAATCTTCTTCTTTGTCTTCTTCTTCTTCTTCTTCGTCTTATTGCTCAACTTCTTCTTCTTCTTCTTCTTCGTCTTCCTCTTCCTCTTCTTCTTATTCTATTTCTTTGTCTTCTTCTTCCTCTTCGTCCTCTTCTTCTTCTTCTTCTTTTACTTCTTCTTCATTCTCTTCTTCTTCTTCGTCTTCTACTTCTTATTTTTCTTCTTCTTCT
>JAIUJO010001653.1:192500-195000 GCA_023846275.1 Vanilla planifolia | reverse complement strand
CTCTTCTCCTTCTTCTTCTTCTTCTTCTTCTTCTTCTCCATTTTCTTCATCTTCTTCCTCTTCTTCTCCTTCTTCTTCTTCTTCTTCTTCTTCTTCTTCTTCTTCTTCTTTTCCTTCATGTTCTCCTTCTTCGTCTTCTCCTTCTTCTTCTTGATCTTCATCTTCTTCTACTTCTTTTTATTCTTCTTTTTCTTCTTCTTCTTCTTCTTCTTCTTCTTCTACTTCAACTTCTTGTTCTTCTTCTTCTTCTTCTTCTCCTTCTTCTTCTTCCTATTCTTCTTCTTCATGATCGTCTTCTTCTTCTTGTTCTTCTACTACAACTTCTTCTTCTTTCTCCTCTTTTTCTTCTTCTTCTTATTCTTCTTCTTCTCTATCCTCCTCTTCTTCTTCTTCTTCTCCTTCTTCTTCTTCTCCCTTTTCTTCTTCTTCTTCGTTTCATTTTCTTCTTCTTCTTCTTCTCCTCCTCCTCCTCCTCCTCTTCTTCTTCTTCTTCTTCATCCTCTTCTAATTCTCCTTTTCCTTTTTCTTCTTCTCTTTCTTCTTCTTCTTCTTCTTCTTCTTCTTCTTCCCCTTCATCTTCTTCTTCTTCTTCAGCATCAACTTCCTCTTGTTCTTCTTCATCACGTTCCTCTTCTTCTTCTTCTTCTACTTCTTCTTCTTCTTCTTCTTCTTCTTCTTCTTCTTCGTCTTCTTCTTCTTCTTCTACTTCTTCTTCTTCTTCTTCTTCTTTATCTTTTTCTTCTTCTTCTTCTTCTTGTCCTTTTTCTTCAACATCTTCTTCTTCGACATCATCATCATCATCATCATCATCTTCTTCTTCTTCTTCTTTCTCTTTTTCTTCTTCTTCTTCTTCCTCTTATCCTTCTACTTTTTTTCTTCATCTTCTTCATCACCTTCATCTTCTTCTTTTTCTTCTTCTTCCCCTTCGTCTTCTTCTTCTTCTTCTTCTTCTTCTCTTTCTACTTCTACTTCTTCTTCTTCTTCTTCTTCTCTTACTTCTTCTTCTTCATCTTCATCTTCGTCTTCTTCTTCTTCCTCCTCTTCATCATCATTGTCTTCTTCTTCTTCTTTTCATTATTCTTTTTCTTCTTCGTTTCCTTCTTCTTCTTCTTCGACATCCTTTTCTTCTTCTTATTCCCCCTTTTCTTCTTCTTCTTCATCTTCTTCTTCTTCTTCTGCTTTTTCTTCTTCTTCTTCTTCTTCTCCATCTTCGCTTCTTCTTCTTCACCTTGCTATTTTTCTTTTTCTTCGTTACCTTCGTCTTCTACTACTTCTTCTTGTTTTCCTTCTTTATCTTCTTTTTTTTCTTCTTCTTCTTCTTCTACTTCTTCTTCTTCCTTCTCTTCTTTGTCTTCTTCTTCTCCTTCTGCTTCTTTTTCTTCTTCTTCTTCATCTTCTCTTACTAGTTCTTCTTCTTTTACTACTTTTTCTTCTTCTTCTTTCTCTTCTTCTTCTTCTTCTTTCACTTCTTCTTTTTCTTCTTCTTGGTCTTCCCCTTCATCTTTTTTTTCTTCTTCTGCGTGTTCTTCTTCTTCTACTTCTTCCTTTCCTCCTTCTTCTTCGTCTTTTTCTTCTTCCTCTTCTTCTACTTTTTCGTCTTCTTCTTCTTCTTTTCTACTTCTTTTTAATGTCCTTATTCTTCTTGTCCTTCTTCTTCTTCTTCTTCTTCTTCTTCTTTGTCTTCTTCTTCGTGTCCTTCTTCTTCTTCTTGTTCTTCTTCTTCTTCTTCCTATTTTACTTATTCTTCTTATCTTCTTCTTCATCATCTACTTCTTCTTCTTCCTTTTCTTCTTCTTCTTCTTCTTCTTATTCTTGTTCTTGTTCTTGTTCTTTTTCTTCTTCTTCTTCTTCTTCAACACGTTCTTCTTCTTCTTCATCATCTTGTTCTTCTCCTTCTTTGTCAGTTTCTTCTTCTTCTTCATCATCTTCCTCTTCATCAAAATCTTCTTCTTCTTCTTCTTCTTTGACTTTTTCGTCTTCTTCTTCTTCTTCCTCTTCTTCTTCTTCTTCATCTTCTTCTTCTTCTTCTTTATCATCTTCTTCCTTTTCATCGTTTTCTTGTTCTTCTTCTTCTTCATCTTCCTCTTCTCTTTCTTCTTCTGCTTACTCTTTTTCATCTTCTTCTTCTTTTTCTTCTTCTTCTTCATCTTCTTCTTCCACTTCTTCTTTTTCATCTTCTTCTTCTTCTACTACCTCTTCTTTCTTTTCTTCTTCTTGTTCTTGTTCTTCTTGTTCTTTCTTTTCTGTTTCTTTTTCTTCTTCTTCTTCTTCTTCTTCTTCTTCATCCTTGCCTTCTTCTTCTTCTTCTTCTTCCTCTTCTTAACTATCTACTTCTTCATTATCTTCTTCTTCTTCTTCTTCTTCTTCATCTCCAAACATCTCATCTTCTTCTTCTTCTTCTTCTTGTCCTTTTCCCTCTTCTTCCTCTCTTTCTCCCTCTACTACTTCTTCTTCTTTTTCTTCTTCTTCTCTTTCTTCCTCTTCTTCTTTTTCATAATCT
>JAIUJO010001653.1:180000-182500 GCA_023846275.1 Vanilla planifolia | reverse complement strand
TTCTTCTTCTTCTTCTTCTTCTTATTCTACTTCTCCTTGCTTTTCTTCATCTTCTTCTTCTTCTTCGTCTTCTTCTTCTATTTCTTCTTCTTCTCCTTCTTTTCTTTGTTCATCTTCTTCTTCTTATTCTTCTTCTTCTTCTTATTCTTCTTTTTCTTCTTCTTCTTGGTCTTCTTCATCACCATCTTCTTCTTCTTTTTCTTCTTCTTCTTCTTCTTCTTCTTCATTTTCATCTTCATCTTTTTCATCTCTTCTTCTTCTTATTCTTCTTCTTCTCTTTGATCTTCTTCTACTTGTTCTTCATCTTCATCTTCTTCTACTACTTCTACTAGTTGTTCTTCTTCTTTTTCTCCTTCTTCTTCTTCTTCTTCCTTTTCTTGTTCTTCTTCATCTTCTTTTTCTTCTTCTTCGTCTTCTTCTTCTTCCTTCTTCTTCTTCTTCTTCTTGTGCTTCTTCTTCAACTACTACTACTAGACCATTTCTCTTTTTTTCTTCTTCTTCTTCTTCTTTGTCTTCTTCTTGTTCTTCTTCATATTCTTCATTCTCTTCTTCTTCTTCCTCTTCTTCTTCTTCTTCTTCATATCAACTTATTCTTCTTCTTCTTCTTCTTCATCATCATCTTCTTCTTTTTCTTCTTCTTCTCCTTCATCTTCTTCTTCTTCTTATTTTTCTTCTTCATCTTCTTGTACTTCTTCTTCTTCTCCTTCTTCTTCGTTCTACTTCTCTGCTTTTCTTCTTCTTTTTTTCTTACTCTTCTTCTTTGTCTTCTTCTTCTTCTTCTTCTTCTCCATCTCTTCTACTTCTTCTTCTTCTTCTTCTTCTTCTTCTACTACTACTACTTCTTCTACTTCTTCTTCTTCTTCTTCATCATCCTCTTCTACTTCTTATTTTCTTCATCTCTTTCTTCTTCTTCTTCTTCTTCCCCTCACCATCTCTTCTCCTTCTTCTTCTTCTTCTTCTTCTCTTCCTCTTCTTCTTATTCTTCTTCTTTTCTTCTTCTTCTTCTTCTTCTCCTATTCTTTTTCTTCTTGTCCCCTCTACTTCTTCATCTTCTTCTGCTTCTTCTTCTCCTTCCTCTTCTCCTCCTTTAACTTTTCTTGTTCTTCTACTTCTACTTCTTCTTCTTCTTCTTCTTCTTCTTCTTTAGATTCTTCTTCTTCTCCTTCTTCTTCTTTTTCATCTTCTTCTTCTTCTTCTTCTTTTTCTTCTTCTTATTCTTCTTCTTCTTCTCCTTCATCATCTTCATCACCATCTTCTTCTTCTTCTTCTTCTTCTTCTTCTTCGTTCTTCTTCTTCTTCTTCGTCATCTTCTTCTTGTTTTTCGTTGTCTTCTTTTGCTTCTTTTTCAACTTCCACTCTTCTCTTCTTCTTCTTCTTCTTCTTCTTTTCATCTTCATCTTCTTCTTCTTCTTCTTCTTCATCATCTTCTTCTTCTTTTTCTTCCATTTCTTCTTCTTCTTTCCTTCCACTTCTTCTTCTTCTTCTTCTTCTTCTGCTTCTTCTTCTTCGTCTTCTTCTTCTTCTTCTTTCTTCTACTTCTTTTTCTTTTACTTCTATTTCTTCTTCTTTATCTCTTCCTCTTGTTCTTCATCATCTTCTTCTTCTTCTTCTACTCCATCTTCTTCTTCTTCTTCTTTTTCTTCTTCTTCTTTTTCTTCTTCTTCTTCTTCTTCATGTTCCTCTTCCTCTTCTACTACTTCTTCTTCTTTTTCTTCTCTTTTTCTTCTTCTTCTTTCTCTTCTTCTTCCACTCCATCTTCACCTTCTTCTTCTTCTTCTTCTTCTTCGCCTTCTAGTTCATTGTTCTCTTCTTCTACTTCTTCTTCTTCCCCTTCCTCTTCTCCTTCTTCTTCTTCTTCTTCTTCTTCTTCATCTTCTTCTTCTCCTCTTCATTTTCTTTTTCTTCATCTTTCCCTTATTGTCCTTCTTCTTCGTCGTCTTATTTTTCTGCTTCTTCTTCTCCTTCTTCTTCTCCTCCTTCTTCTTTTACTTTTTCTTCTTGCTCTACTTCTTTTTCTTCTTCTTCTTCTTCTTCTTCATCTTCTTTTTCAGCCTCTTCTTCTTCTTCTACTTCTTTTTCTTTTTCCTCTTCATTTTCTCTTCCCCCTTCTTCTTCGTCTTCTTCATCTTTTTCTCCTTCTCCATCTTCTTCTACTTCTTCTTCTTCTTCTTCTTCTACCTCTTCAACATCTTCTTCTTCTTCATCTTCTTCTTCTTCTTCTCTTTCTTCTTCTTCTTGTTCTTCTTCTTCCTTCTTCTTCGTCTTCCCCTTCATCTTCTTGTTCTCCTTCTTCTTCTTCTTCTTTCTTCGTCTTCTTCAATTTTCTCTTCTTCTACAACTTCTTCTTCTCCATCATCTTCTCCTTCTTCTTCTTCATCCTCTTCTCCTTCTTCTTCTTCTCGTTCTTCTTCTCTGTCTTCTTCATCTTCTTCCACTTCTTCTTCTTCTTCTTCTTCTTCTTCTTCTTCTTCATCTTCTTCTTCTTTTTCTTTTCCTTCTA
>JAIUJO010001653.1:122500-137500 GCA_023846275.1 Vanilla planifolia | reverse complement strand
TTCTTCTTCTTCACAATCATCATCTTCTTCTTCTTGTTCCTCTACTACTACCAAAACTCATTCTACTTCTTCTTCTTCTCCTTCTTCTTCTCCTTCTTCTTCTGCTACTTCTTCTTCATCTTCTTCTTCTACTTCTTCTTCTTCCTCTTCTTCTTCTTCTTCTTCCTCTTCTTCTTCTTCTTCTTCCTCTTTTTCTTCTTCTTCTTCTCCTCCTCCACCTCCTTCTTCTTCTTCTCTTTTCCTTCTTCTCCTTCTCCTCTCCTTCCTCTTCTTCTTCTTCTACTTCTACTTCTTCTTCTTCTTCATCTTCTTCTTCTTTTACTTCTACTTCTTCTTTTACTTCTTCTTCTTCTTCAAATTCTTCCTCTTCATCATCATCATCATCATCATCCTGTTCGTCTTCATGTTCTTCTTCATATTCTCCTTCTTCTTCTTCTTCTTCTACTTCTTATTCTTCTTCTTCTACTACTTCTTATTCTTCTTGTTCTTCTTCCTCTTCTTCTTCTTCTTATTCTTTTGCTTCCTCTTCTTATTCTTTTGCATCTTCTTCTTCTTCTTCTTCCTCTTCTTCTTCTTCTTCTTAATCTTGCTCCTCTTCTTCTTCTACTCCTTCTACTTCTACTTCTCCTCCTCTTTCCCCTTCCTCCTCTTCTTCTTATTCTTCTTCTACTTCTTCTCCTTCCTTTACTTCTTCTTTCTCTTCTTTTTCTTCTTCATCTTATTCTTATTCTTATTCTTTTCTTACTACTTCTTTTTCTTCAACTTCTTCTTCTTATTCTTCTTATTCTTCTTCCCCTACTTCTTCTTTTTCCTCTTCTTCTTCATCTCTTCTCCTACTTCTTTTCTTCTTTTTCTTCTTCTTCTTCTTCTTCTTCTTCTTCTTCCTCTTCTTCTTCTTCTTCTTCTTATTCTTCTTCTACTTATTCTTCTACTTCACGTTCTTCTTCCTCTTCTTCTTCTTCTTCTTCTTCTTCTTCTTCTACTTCTTCTACCTCTTCTTCCTCTTCTTGTTCTTCTTTTTCTTCTTTGTAATTGTCTTATTCTTCTTCTTCTTCTTCTCTTTCTCTTCTTCTTCTTCTTCTTGCACGTCCTCCTCCTCTTCTAATTCTTTATTTTCTTCTTGTTCTTCTTCTTTATCTTCCTCTTCTTCTTCTTCTTCCTGTTCTCCTTCTTCTTTTACTTCTTCTTTTTCATCTTCTTGTTCTTCTTCTTCCTCCTCTTCTTTTTCTTCTTCTTCTTCTCTTTTTATTCCTCTTCTTTTACTGCTACTTCTTCTTCTAATTCTAATTCTTCTCCTTCATCTTCTTCTTCTTCTTCTCCTTCTTCTTCTGCTACGTCTTGCCTCACTTCTTCTCCTTCTTATTTTTCTTTCTCTTCTCTCTTTCTTCTTCTTATTCTTCTTCTTCTCCTTCTGCTTCTTCTTCTTCTTCTAATTCTACCTCTTTTTCTTCTTCTTCACCTCTTTTGTCTTCTTCTTATGCTTCTCCTTCTTGTTCTTCTTCTGCTTCTTCTTCTTCTTCTTCTTTTTCCTCTTCTTCTTCTTCTTGAACATCTTCTTCTTCTTCCTCTTCTTCTCCTTCTTCTTCTTCTTCATCTTCTTGTTGTTGTTGTTGTTCTTCTTCTTCTTCTTCGTCATCTTCATCTTCTTCTTCATCTTCATCATCGTCTTCTTCTTCTACTTCCTCCTCCTCGCTTTCTTCTTCTTCATTTTCTTCTTCTTCTTCTTCTACCTCTTCTTCTTCTTCCTCTTCTCCTTCTTATTTTTCTTCTTCTTTTTCTTTGACTTGTTCTTCTTTTAATTCTTCTTCTTTTTATTCTTCTTCTTCCTCTTCTTCTTTTTCTTCTTCTTCTTCTTCTTCTTCTTCTTATTCTTTTTCTTCTACTACTACTTCTTCTAATTCTACTTCTTCTCCTTCTTCTTGTTCTTCTTATTTTTCTTCTTGTTCTACGTCAAGTTCTTCTTCTTATTCTTCGTCTTCTTCTACTACATCTACTTCTCCTTCTTCTTCACCTTCCTCTTCCTCTTCTTCTTGTTCTACCTCTTCTTCTCCAACTTCTTCTTTTTCTTCTTTCGCTTCTTATTATTATTCTTCTTCTTCTACTTCTACTATTACTTCTTCTTCTTCATCTTCTTCTTCTTTTTTTTCTCCTTCTTCTTCTTCTTCTCTTTCTTCTTGTACTTTTTCTTCCTGTACTTCTTCTTCTTCTTCTTCTTCTTCTTCCTCTTCTTTTTTATTCCACTTCTTCTTTTTCGTCTGTCATTTTCTTCTTCTTCTCTCTCTTCTTCCTCTTCCTTCTCTTACTCTTCTTCTTCTTCTCCATCTTCTTCTTCTTCTTCTTCTTCTTCTTTTTCTTCTTCTTCTTCTTCTTCTTCCTCTTCTTCTGTTCGTCTTCTTCTTCTCCTTCTCATTCTTCTTGTTCTTCTTCTTCTTCTTCTTCTTCTTCTTCTTTTTGTTCTACTTCTTCTTCTTCCTCTTTGTCTTCTTCTTCTTCATCTTCTTCTTCTTCTTCTTCCTCTTTTTTGTTGTTGTTGTTGTTGTTCTTTTTCTTCTTCTTCTACATCTTCTTCTTTCTTCATCTTCTTCTTATTCTTATTCTTTTATTCTTCTTCTTGTTCATGTTCTTCTTCTTCTTCTTTTGCTTCTTCATGTTATTCTTTTTTTTATCTTTTTCTTCTTCTTCTTCTTCCTTTTGCTCTTCTTTTTCTACTTCATCTTCTTCTTCTACTTCTTCTTCTACAACTACTACTTTTCTTCTTCCTCCTCTTGTTCTTCTTCTTCTACTACTTTTTCTTCTTCTTCAACTTTTTCTTCTTCTTCTTCTTCTTCATTTTCTTTTCCTCTTCCTTTTCATGTTCCTATTCTCCATCTGCTTCTTCTTCTTCTTCTTTTTACTGTTCTTCTTCTTCTTCTTCTTCTTCTTCTTTTTCTTCTTCTTCTTCTTCTTCTTCTTCTTCTTCTACTACTACTACTACCACTACTACTTCTTCTTCTCCTTATTCCTCTTCTTCTTCTCTTCTTCCTGTTCTTCTTCTTCTTCTTCTTCTCCTTTTACTTCTTTTCTTTTTGTTCTTTTTGTTCTTTTTCTTCTTCATCATCATCCTCTTCTTCTTTTTCTACTTCTATTTCTTATTCATAATCTACCTCTTCTTCTTTAGTTGTTTCTTCTTCTTCTTCTTGTTCATTTTCTTTCTCTTCTCTTCTTCTACTTCCTCTGTTTTTTTCTTCTTCTACTACTTTTTCTTCTTATTCTACTTCTTATTCTTCTTCTCTTTCTTCTTTTGCTTCTTTTTTTTCTTCTACTCCTTCCCCTTCTTCTTCTTCTTCTCCTTTTTCTTTTGCTTCTTCTTCATTTCCTATTCTTCTTCTTCTTCTTCTTCTGTAACTACTACACTTCTTCAGTTCTTCTTACCTTCTTCTTCTTCCTTTTCTTGCCCTTCTTCTTCTTTTCTTCTACTTCTTCTTCATCTTCTTCTTTTACCTCTTTCTCTTCATTATCATCATCATCTTCTTCTTCTAATACTTCTTCTTCTCCTACTTCTTCTTCTTCTTTTCTTCTTCCTCTCCTTCTTCTTCTTCTTCTTCTTCTTCTTCTTATTTTTCTTCTTCTTATTATTATTCTTAGTCTTTCTCTGCTTCTTCTTCTTCTTCTTCCACTTCTTCTTCTTCCCCTTCTTCTTCTTTTTCTTCTTCTTCTTCTTCTTCTCCTCATTTTTCTTATCGTTCTTCTTCTTCTCCTTGTTCTTCTCCTTCCTTTTCTAATTCGGCTTCATTTTCTTTTTCTTCTTATTCTGCTTCCTTTTCTTCTTCTTCTTCTTCTTCTTCTTCTACTTCTTCTCACTCCTCTTCTTCTTTTTTTTCTTCCCCTTCTTCTTCTTGTTCTTCTTCTTCTTCTTCTTTTTCTTCTTCTTCTTCTTCCTCTTCTTCTTCTTCTTCTTCTTCTTCTTCTTCTTTGACTTCATCTTCTTCCTAACCTTTTTCTTCTTCTTCTTCTTCTTCTACTACTACTTCTTCACTTCTTCATGTCTTCTTCCACATCTACTTCTTCTTCTTCTTCTTCATATTCTCCTTTTTCTTCTTCTTTAACTTCCTCGTCTTCTTCTTTATCTTCTTGTTCATCATCATCATCTTCTTCTTCTTCTTCTTCTTCTTCTTCTTCTTTTTCTTCTTCTTCTTTTCCACCTTCTTCAACTCCTTCGTCTTAATCTCCTTTTGTGACCTCTTCTTCATCTTCTACTTCTACTTCTTCTTCTTCCTCACCTTCTCCTTCTTCTTCTTCTTCCTCCGCTTCTTGTTCTTCTTCAGCTTCTTCTTCTTCTTCTTCTTCTTCTTCTTCTTTTTCTTCTCCTTTTCCTTTTTCTTCTTCTCCTTCTACTTCTTCTCCTTCTTCTACTTCTCCTTCTTCTTCTTCTTCTTCTTCCCCTTCTTCTTCTTCCTTTTCTTCTTCTCTTCTTGTTTTTCTTCTTCTTCTTCTTCTTCTTCCTGTTCTTTTTCTTCTTCTTCATTTTCTTCTTCTTTTGCATCTTCTTCTTCCTCTTCTTCCTCTTTTTCTTTTGATTCTTTTTCTTCTTCTTCTTCTTCTTCTTCTTCTTCTTCTACTCCTCCTTCTTCTTCTTCTTCAGCTTCTTCTTCTTCTTCTTCTTCTTATTCTTCTACTTCTTCTTCAACTTGTTCTTCCTCTTCTTCTTCTTCACCATCATCTTCTTATTCTTCTTATTCTTATTCTTCTTTTTCTTCTTCTTCTTCTTCTTCTTCTAATTCTTCTTCTTCTTCTACTACTAATTCTTTTTCTTCTCTTCTTCATCTTCTTCTTTGTCTTCTTTTTCTTCTCTTCTTCATCTTCTTTTTCGTCTTCTTTTTCTTCATCATCATCTTCTTCTTGTTCTTCATACTATTCTTTTTCTTCTTCTTCTTCTTCTTTATCCTCTTCTTCTACTTCTGCTTTTTCTTCATCATCATCATCATCTTCTTCTACTACAACTACTTCTTCTTTTTCTTCTTCTTGTTCTTCATCTTCTTCTTCTGCTACTGATTCTTTTTCATCTTCTACTTCTTCATCTTCTTCCTCTTCTTGTTCTACTTCTTCTTCTTCTTCTTCTTCTTCTTCTCCTCCTCCTCCAACTCCTTCTCCACCATCTTCTTCTCCTTCCTCTTCTTCTTCTTTTACTTCTACTTCTTCTTCTTCTTCATGTTCTTCTTCATCTTCTTCTTCTACTTCTTCCTCTTGTACTTCAACTTCTTCTTCTTCTTCTTCTTCTTCTGCTTCTTCTTCTTCTTCATATTCTTCTTCTTCTTATTCTTCTTTTTTCTTTTATTTGTTCTTTTTCTTCTTCATCTTCTTCAAATTCTTCCTCTTCATCATCATCAACATCATCTTCTTCTTCTTCTTCATCTTCTTCATTGTCTTCTCCTTCTTCTTCTTCTTCTTCTTCTTCTTCCTCTTCTTCTTCTTCTTCTTCTTTTGCTTCTTCTTCTTATTCTTTTGCATCTACTTTTTCTTCTTCTATGACTTCTTCTCCTTCTTCCTCTTCTTCTTCCTCCTCCTCTTCTTCTTCCTCTCCTTCTACTTCTCTTCCTTCTTCCCCTTCCTCTTCTTCTTATTCTTCTTCTACTTATTCTTCTTCCTCTACTTCTTCTTCTTCTTTCTCATCTTCTTCTTATTCTTCCTATTCTTATTCTTGTTCTTCTTCCACTAGTTCTTTTTTTCATCTTCTTCTTACTCTTCTTCTTCTTCTTCTTCTTCCTTTTCCACTTCTTCTTCTTCTTCTTCTTATTCTTATTCTTCTTCCTATTCTTCTAGTTGACATTCTTCTTCTTCTTCTTCATCATCTACTTCTTTCTCTTCTTCTTCCTCTTCTTTCCTTCTTTTGCTCCTTCTTCTTTGTCTTTGTCTTCTTCTTCTTCTTCTTCTACTTCTTTTTCCTCTTCTTCTTCTTCTTCAACTTCTTCTTCTACTTCTTCTTCTACTTCTTCTTCTTCTTCTTCTTCATATTCTTCATTTTCTTCTTCTTATTCCTCCTCCTCCTCTTCCTCTTCTTCATTTTCTTCTTCTTCTTCTTCTTCTTTTTCTTTTTCCTCTTCTTCTTCTTCCACTTCTCCTTCTTCTTTTTCTTCTTCTTCCTATAGTTTGTCTTCTTTTTATTCTTCTTCTTCTTCCTCCTCTTCTTTTTCATCTTCTTTTTCTTCTTCTTATTCCTCTTCTTCTACTACTACATCCTCTAATTCTAGTTCTTCTCCTTCTTCTCCTTCTTCTTCTTCTCTTCTTCTTCTGCTACATCTTACCTTTCTTCTTCTCCTTCTTATTTTTCATCTTCTTCTTCCTCTCTTTCTTCTTCTTCTTCTTCTTCTTCGTCTTTTTCTTTTTATTCTTCTTCTAATACTTCTACTTCTTCAACTTCTTCCTCTTTATCATCATCATAAGCTACTTCTTGTTCATCATATTCATCTTCTTCTATTACTGCTACTACTACTTCTTCTACTACTACTACTATAATTACTTCTTCTTCTTCCTCTTCTTCTTCCTCTTCTTCTTCTTGTTCTGCTGCTTCTTCTTCTTATTCTTCCTTTTCTTCTTCTTTTTCCCTCTTTTTCTTCTTCTTCTTCTCCTCTTTCTCCTCCTTCTTCTTCTCCTCCTCCATTTTCTTCTTCATCTACTTCTGCTTCTTATTTATTCTTCTTCTTTTCTACTTTTTCTTCTTCTTCCTCTTCCTCTTCTTCTTCTTCTTCTTCTTCCTTTTCATGTTCTTCTTCTGCTTCTTCCTCTTCTTCTTCATCTTCGTCGACTTCTTCATGTACTACTTCTTCATTATCTTCTTCTTTTTCTACTTTTTATTCTACTTCTTTTCTTCTTCATTATCATCATCATCTTTTTCTTCTTCCTCTTTTTCTTCTTCTAAAACAACTTCTTCTTCTAGTCTTCATCATCTTCATCATTAACATCTTCCTTCTACTCCATTTTCTTCTTCTTCTTGTTCATACTCTTGTTTTTTTTTGTTCTTCTTATTCCTCTTCTTGTTCTTGTTCTCATTCCTCTTCATCATCTCCTACTTCTTCTTCTTGTTCCTCTTCGTCTTGTTCTTCTTCTTCGTCTTCTTCTTCTTCTTCTACTACTACTACTACTTCATCTTTTTTTGCATCTTCTTCTACTTCTTCTTACTCTTTTTCTTCTTCTCGTTTTTCTTCTTCTTCTTCTACTTCTTCTTCTTCTCCCTCTTCTTCTTCTTCTTCTTCTTGTTCTACTTCTTCTTCTTCTTCTTTTGCTTATTTTTGTACTTCTTATTCTTATTTTACTACTACCTCTACCATTACTTCTTCTTCTTCTTCTTCATCTTCTTCTTCTTTTTCTTGTTCTTCTTATTCCTCTTCTTCGCCTTCTTCTTGTGCTTTTTTTCTTCTACTTCTTCTTCTTCTTCTTCTACTTCTACTTCTTCATTTTCTTTCTTTTCTTCTTCTTTTTCTTCTGCTCTTCTTCTTCTTCTTCTTCCTCTTCCTCTCCTTCTTTCTCTTCTTGTTCTTGTTCAACTTCTTCTTCTTCGTCTTCCTCTTCTTCTTCTTCTACTTCTTCTTCTTCTTCTTCTTCTTCCTCCTCTTCTTCCTTTGATTCTTCTTCTTCTTCTCCATCTTCTTCTTCTTCTTCTTCTTCTTCTTCTACTTCTCCTTCTTCTTCTTCTTCTTCTCCTTCTTCCTCTTCTTCTTCCTCTCTTCTTCTTCTTCTTCATCATCATCATCTTCTTCTTCCTCTTGTTCTTCTTCTATTTCTTCTTCTTCTTTTGCTACTTCTTCTTCTTCCTCTTCATCTTCTTCTTCTTCTTCTTCTTCTTCTTCTTCCTCTTCTATTTCTTTTCCTTCTTCGTCTTCTTCCTTTTTTTCTTCTTGTTATTGTTCTTCTTTTTCCTCTTCTTCTACACCTTCTTCTTCTTCTTCCTCTACTTCTTCTTCTTCCTCCTCTTCTTCTTCTACGTCAACTTCTTCTTCAACTACTTCTTATTCTTTTTTTTTTCTTCTTCTTCTACTAATTTCTTCTTCCTCTTCATGTTCCTATTCTTTTTCTGCTTCTTCTTGTTGTTGTTGTTGTTCTTCTTCTTCTTCTTTTTCTTCTTCTTCTACTTCTTTTTCTTCTTTTTCTTCTTCTTCTTCTTCTTCTTCCACTTCTTCTTCTCCTTTTACTTCTTTTTCTTCTTCTTTTTGTTCTTCATCATCATCCTCTTCTTCTTCTTCTACTTCTTCTTCTTCTTCTTCTTGATCTTCCTTTTCTTCTTCATCTATTTCTTTTTCTTCTTCTTGTTCTTTTTCTTATTCTTCTTCTTCCTCTTTTCTTCTTCTTCTTCTACTTCTTATTCTTCTTCTTTTTCTTCTTCTCTTTCACTTTTGCTTGTTTTTTCCTTCTTCTCCTTCTTCCACTTCTTCTTCTTCTCCTCCTCCTTTTTCTATTACTTCTTCTTTCATTTCTTCTTCTTCTTCTTCGTCTTGTTCTTCATCATCTTCTGCAACAACTACTACTACCACTACTTCTTCAGTTCTTCTTCTTCTTCCTTGTTTGGCCTTCTTCTTCTTCTTCTTCTTCTTCTTCTTCTTCGTCTTCTTTTTTTACTTCTTTTTCTGCATTATCACCATTATCATCATCTTCTTCTTCTTCTCATACTTCTTCTCCCTCATGTTCTTGTTCTTTTTCTTCTTCAAATTATTATTATTTTTCTTCTTCTTCTTCTTCTTATTCTTATTCTTTCTCTACTTCTTATTCTTCTTCCTCTACTTCCACTTTCTCTTCTCCTTCTTCTCCTCCTTTTTCTTCTCCTTCTTCTTCACTTTCCTTTTCTTCTTCTGCTTCATCTTCTTTTTCTTCTTCTTCCACTTCTTCTTCTTCTTCTTCTTTTTACTCTTTTTCTTCTTCGACTTCTTCTTTTTCTTCCTATTCTACTTCTTCTTCATTTAGTACTTCTTATAGTTCTTATTCTTCTTCTTCTTCTTCCTCACCCTCATCTTCTTCTTCCTCTTCCTCCTCTTCTTCTTCATCTTCTTGTTCTTCATTTGCTTCTCTTTCTTCTTTGTCTTCTTCTTCTTCTTCTTCTTCTACTACTACTACTACTTCTTCTTCTTCTTCTTCTTTATCTTCTACTACTTCTACTTCTTCTACTTCTACTTCTATCTCTTTATCAACATCATCATCTTCTTCTCCTTCTACTCTTTCTTCTTCTTCTTCTTCCTCCTATTCTTCTCCTCTTCTTCTTCTTCTTCTTCCTCTTCCTCTTCTCCTATTTCTACTTCTTCCTCATCATCTATTTCTTCTCCTTATTCTTCTTCTTCTTCTTCTTCTTCTTCTTCTTTTCATTCATCTTCTTCTTCTTCTTCTTTTTCATCTTCTTTTCCACCTTCTAATCCTACTTCTCTATCTTCTTCTACTTCCTTTAATTCTTCTTCTTCTTCTTTGACTTCTTCTTCTACTTCTACTTCTTCTCCTTCTTCTTCTTCTTCTTCTTCATATTCGTATTCTTTTCTTCTTCTTCTTGTTCTACCTCAACTTCTTCTTGTTCCTCTTCTTCTTCTTCTTCTTTTTTCTTCTACTTCTTCTTTTTCTTCTTCTTCTATTTCTTATTCTTCTTCTTCTTCTGTTCTTCTTCTTCTTCTTTTTCCTCTTCTTCTCCCTCTTCTTCTTCTTCTCTTTTTCTTCTTTTCTTTCTTCTTCTTCTTCTTCTCTTCTTTTTGTTCTACTTGTTCTTCATCATTTTTTTCTTCTTGTTCTACTTCTTATTATTCTTCTTCTTCCTTTTCTTCATCCTCACCTTCTTCTTCTTCTTCTTCTTCCTTTTCTTGTTGTTCTTCTACTTCTTCTCCTTCTTCTTCTTTGTCGACTTCTTCTTCTACTACTTCTTCTCTTCAGTCTCTTCTTCTTCTTCTTCTTCACTACTCCTTCTTCTCCATCATCTTCTTCTTCTTCTTGTTCAACTTCTGCTTCTCCTACTTTTCTTCTTCTTCTTTCGCTTCTGCTTCTCCTACTTCTTCTTCTTCTTATTCTTCTTCAACTTCAACTATTACTACTTCTTCTTCTTCATCATCTTCTTTTTTTCTTATTCTTCTCTTCTTCTTCTTCTCTTTCTTCTTGTAATTTTTCTTCTTCTTCTTCTTCTTCTTCTTCTTCTACTTCTTCTTTTTCTTCTTTTTCTTCTTTTTCATCTTCTTCTTCTTCTTCTTCTTCTTCTTGTTCCTCTTCTTCTTCTTCTTCTTTTTCCTCTTCTTCTTCTTCCTCTTCTTCTACCTCTTCTTGTTCTTGTTCCAATTATTATTCTTCGTCTTTGTCTTCTTCTTCTTCTTCTTCTTCTTCTTCCTCTTCTTCTCCCTCTTCTTCCTCTTATTATTCTCTTCTTTTCCAACTTCTTCTTCTTGTTCTACTTCTTCTTCTTCTTCTTCTTCTTCTTCTTTTTATTCTTCTTTGTCTTCTTCTTCTTCTTCTTCTTCTTCCTTCTCCTTCTTCTTCTTCTTCTTCTTCTTCTTCTTCTTCTTTTTGTTCTACTTCTTCTTCTTCCTCTTTGTCTACTTCTTGTTGTTCTTCTTTTTCTTCTTCTTCTTCTACTTTTTTTTCTCTTCGTCTTCTTCCTCTTCTTCTTCTTATTTTTGTTGCTTCTCTTCTTCTTCTTTTCTTCTTCTTCTTCTACTTTTTCTTCTTCTATCATCATCTTCTTCTTCTTCTACTACTACTACTTCTTCTTCTTATTCTTCTTCTTCGTCTTCTTCTTCTTCGTCTTCTTCATCTTCATCTTTTTCTTCTACTTCTTCTTTTTCTTCTCTGTCATCATACCCTTTTTCTTCTTCTAATTCTTCTTTTCTTCTTGATCTTCCTCTTGTTCTTCATCTCTTTCTTCTTCTTATTCTTGTTCATTTCTTTTTCTTCTTGTTATTCTCCTCTTCTTTCTTATTCTTCTACTTCTTATTCTAATTCTTCTTCATCTTCTTCTTCACTTTCTTCTTTTGCTTCTTTTTTTCTTCTTCTCCTTCTTCCCCTTCTACTTCTTCTCATTTTTCTTTTGCTTCTTCTTCTTCTATTTCTTCTTCTTCTACTACTTCTTCTGCCGCTACTACTACTTCTTCTTCAGTTTCTTCTTCTTCTTCTTCTTCATTTTCTTGCCCTTCTTCTTTTGTTCTACTCTTCTTCTTCTTCTTCTTCTTCTTCTCTTTTACTTCTTTTCTTCATTATCATCACTATCATCATCATCTTGTTTTTCTAATACTTCTTCTTCTTCTCCTTCATCTTCTACTTCTTTTTCTTCTCCTTCTTGTTCTTGTTCTTCTTCTTCTTCTTCTTATTTTTCTTCTTCTTCTTCTTCTTTTTCTTCTTCTTTCTCTACTTCTTCTTCCTCTTCTTCTTCCTCCTCATCTATTTCTTCTTCTTCTTCCTCTTTTTCTTCTTCTTCATCTTCATCTCATTTTCTTCTCCTTCTTCTACTCCTTCCTTTTCTATTTCTACTTCATCATCATCATCTTCTTCTTCTACTACTTGTTCTTCTTCATCATCATCATCTTCTTCTTCTTCTTCTTCTTCTACTTCTTCTCACTCTTCTTCTTCTCTTTTCTTCTTTTTCTTCTTCTTCTTTTTATTTTTCTTCTTCTTCTTTTTATTCCTCATGTTCTCCTTCTTCTTCTTCTTCTCTTCTTCTTTTTCTCTTCTTCTTCTTCTTCTTCTTCCTCTTCTTCTACTTCTTCCTCTTCTTCTCTTCTTCTTCTTCTTCTTCTTCTCTTCTTCTACTTCTTCCCTCTTCTTCTTCTTCTTCTTCCTCTTCTTCTACTTCTTCCTCTTCTTCTTCTTCTTCTTCTTCTTCCTTACCTTCTCCCTTTTCTTCTTCTTGTTTTTGTTCATCTTCTTCATCATCATCATCTTCTTCTTCTACTTCTTCTTTCTCTTCTTCTTCCTCTTCTTTTTCTTCTTCTACTACTTCTTCCACTTCTTCTTTATCTTCTTCTTCTTCTTCTTCTTATTCTTCTTCATCTTCCTCTTCATCTTCTTCTTCTTTCCTCTTTTTCTTCTCTTCTTCTTCTTCTTCCTCTTCTCTTTCTTTTACTTCTTCTTTTTCAAAAACATCAACTTCTTCTTTGGTCTTCTTCATCTTTTGCTTCTTCTCTTCTTCTTCTTATACCTCTTCTACACCTATTTCTTTTTGTTCTTCTTCTTCCTTTTCTAATTCTTCCTCCTCCTCTTCTTCTTCTTTTTCATCTTCTTCTTCTTATTTCTTCATCATCATCTTCTTCTTCTTCTTCTTCTTCTTCTTCTACCTTTTATTCATCTATTTCATTCTTCTTTCTTCTTCTTCTTTTTCTTCTTCCTATTCTTCTTCCTCAACTTCATCTTGTTCGTCATCATCTTGTTCTCCTCCTTCTTCTGTGTCTTCATCGTCATCATCATCATCATCTTCTTCTTCTTCTTCTACTACTACTACTACAACTACTTCTTCATCATCTGCTTCTTATTCATCTTCATCTTCATTTCTTCTTCTTCTTCCCCTTTTTCTTCTATTTTTTCACCATCTTCTTCTTCATCTTCTTCTTCTTCTTCCCCTTTTTCTTCTACTTCTTCACCATCTTTTCTTCATCTTCATCTTCTTCTTCTTCTTCTTCTCTTTCTTCTCTTCTTCTTTCTCTTCTTCTTCCTCTTCTTCTTCCTCTTCTAGTTTTCCTACTTATTCTTCTTCATATTCCACTAATTCTTCTTCCTCTTCCTCTTCGTCTACTTCTCCTTCAATTTCTTCTTCTTCTACTTCTTCGTCCTCTTCTTCTTCCTCACCTTCTTCCTCTTCTTCTTCTTCCTTTTCTTCTACTTTTCTTCCTATTCTTTTTCTTCTTCCTCCTCTTCTTTTTGCTCTTCTTCTTTTTCTTCTTCTACTTCTATTTATTCTTCTTCTTCCTCTTCTTCTTCTTCTTCTCCTTCTTCATCTTCTTCCACTTCTTCTTCTTCTCCTTCTTCTTATCCTTCTTCTTCTTCTTCTCCTTCTTCTTATCCTTCTTCTACTTCTTCTTCTTCTTCTCTTCTTCTTCTTCTTCTCTTCCTCTTCTTCTTCCTCCTCTTCTCTTCCTCTTCTACTTTTTCTTCTTCTACTACTTCTTCTTCTTCTTCTTCTTCTTCTTCTTCTCCTTCTTCATCTTCTTTCTCTTCTTCTTCTTCTCCTTCTTCTCATCCTTCTTCTTCCACTTCTTCTTCTCTTCCTTCTTCTTCTTCCCCATTCTTCTTCGTCCTCTTCTTTTTTTCTTCTTCTTCTACTATTACTTCTTCTTCTTCTTCTTCTCCTTCTTCTTCTTCTACTACTTCTTCCTCTATCTTCTTCTACTACTTCTTCCTCTACTTCTTTTTCTTCTACTTCTTCTTCTTTTACTGCTTTTTCCTCTTCTTGTTCTTCTTCTTCTTCTTCTTCTACCACTACTACTGTTTTTTCTTCTTCTTCATCTTCTTCCACTTCTTCTTCTTCTTCTTCTTCTTCTTATTCCTCGTATTCTTCTTATTCTTCTTCTTCTTCTTCTTCTTCTTCTTCTTTTCTTTTTGTACTTCTTTTTCAACTTCTTGTTCTTCTACTTCTTCTTTACTTATTCTACTTCTTCTTCTTCTTCTTCCCTTCTTCATCTTCATCTTCCTTTTCTACTTCTTCTTCTTGTTCTTCATATTCTACTTTTTCTTCTTCATTATCTTCTTCTTCTTCTTCATGTTCATCATCATCATCTTTTTCTTCTTCTTCTTCTTTTCCTTTAACAACTACCACTACTTCTTCTTCTTCTTCTTCTTCATCTTGTTTTCCTCCTCCTCCTTTCTACTCGTTCATCTTCTTCTACCTCTTCACCTTCCTCTTCTTCATCTCCTTCTTCTACTTCTTCTTCTTCATCTACTTCTCTTCCTTCTTTTTCTTTTTCTTGTTCTTCTTCTTCTTCTTCTTCTTCTTTTACTTTTCTTCTTCTTGTTCTTTTTATTCTTCTTCTTCTTCTTCTACTTCTTCTTTTTCTTATTATTGTTTCTTCTTGTTGTTTTTCTTCTTCTTCTTCTTCTTCTTCTTGTTCTTCTACCTCATCTTCTTATTTTTGTCCTTCTTGTTCTTCTTCCTCGCCTTCTTTTTCTTCTTCTTCTTGTTCTTTCTGTTCATGTTCTTCTTCAGCTTCTTCATCATCTTCTTCTCTTCTTCGTCGTCTTCTTTCATCTTCTTCCAC
Organism: Vanilla planifolia; assembly: GCA_023846275.1. Classification (NCBI taxonomy): domain Eukaryota; kingdom Viridiplantae; phylum Streptophyta; class Magnoliopsida; order Asparagales; family Orchidaceae; genus Vanilla; species Vanilla planifolia. The sequence continues at coordinate 123,326 of JAIUJO010001653.1, read as the reverse complement.
TTCTTCTTTTTCTTCTTATTCTACTTTTTGTTCTTCTTCTTCTTCTTTTCTTCTTCTACTTCTTCTTATTCTTCTTCTTCTTTTTCATCATGTTCTTCTTCTTCTTCGACTTCTTCTTCTTCTTCTTCTTTTTCTTCTTCTTCTACTTCTTTTTTCTACTTCTTCTCTGCTTCATGTTCTTCTTCCACTTCTACTTCTTCTTCTTCTTCTTCATATTCTTGTTTCTCTTCTTCTTCTTCTTCTTCGTCATCTTCTTCTTCTTTATCTTCTTGTTCATCATCATCATCATCTTCTTCTTCTTCTTCTACTGCTACTACTACTACAACTACCAGTGCTTCTTCTTCTCTTATACTTTTCCTCCTCCTTCTACTCCTTCATCTTCTTCTTCCTTCTTCTCCAACCTCTTCTTAATCTTCTTCTTCTACTTCTTCTTCTTCGTCTACATCTTCTCCTTCTTTTTCTTCATCTTCTTCTTCTTCTTTTTATTCTTATTCTTTTTGTTATTCTTCTTCTTCTTTTCTTCTTTTCTTTCTTTAATTCTTCTTCTTTTTCTTATTTTTGTGTTGTTCTTCTTCTTCTTTTTCTTCTTCTTCTTCTTCTACTTCTTCTTCTTCTTCTTTTTCTTTTTCATAATCTCCTTCTTCTTCGTAATCTTTTTGCTCTTCTTGTTCTTGTTCTTTTTCTTGTTTTTCCTCTTCTTCTTCCTTTTCCTCATCCAAACCTTCTGCTTCTTCTCCTTCTTCTTTTTCCTCTTCTTGTTCTTCTTCAGCTCTTCCTTCTTCGTGTTCTTCGTCGTCTTCTTCTTCTACTTCTTCTTCTTTCACTT
>JAIUJO010001653.1:95000-102500 GCA_023846275.1 Vanilla planifolia | reverse complement strand
TTCTTCTTCTTTTTCTTCTCCTTCTTTTTCTTCTACTACTAATACTTAATCTTTTTCTTCTTCCTCTTCTTCTTCTACTACTTCTTCCTCTACTTCTTTTTCTTCTTCTTCTCCTTATTCTACTATTTTTCCTCTTCTTGTTCTTCTTCTTCTTCTACTACTACTACTACTACTACTACTTATCTTCTTCTTCATCTTCTTCCACTTCTTCTTCTTCTTCCCTTATTCCTCGTATTCTTGTTATTCTTCTTCTTTTCTTTTTTTACTTCTTTTTCTACTTCTTGTTCTTCTACTTCTTCCTTTTCTTATTCTACTTCTTCTTCTTCCCTTCTTCATCTTCATCTTCCTTTTCTACTTCTTCTTCTTCTTGTTCTTCATATTCTACGTTTTATTCTTCATCCTCTTCTTCTTCATGTTCATCATCATCATCTTCTTCTTCTTCTTCTTCTTCTTCTTTTACTTTTACAACTACCATTATTACTTCTTCTTCTTCTTCATCTTGTTTTCATCCTCGTCCTTCTACTCCTTCATCTTCTTTTACCTCTTCACCTTCCTCTTCTTCATCTCCTTCTTCAACTTCTTCTTCTTCATCTACTTCTTCTCTTACTTCTTTTTCTTCTTCTTCTTCTTCTTCTTCTTCTTCTTCTTTACTTTTCTTCTTCTTGTTCTTTTTCTTCTTCTTCTTCTTCCTCTTCTACCTCATCTTCTTATTTTTGTCCTTCTTGTTCATCTTCCTTACCTTCTTTTTCATCTTCTTCTTGTTCTTTCTCTTCTTGTTCTTCTTCTACTTCTTCATCTTCTTCTTCTTCTTCGTCTTCTTCTTCTTCATGTTCTTCAACTTCATCTTTTTCTTCTTATTCTACTTTTTGTTCTTCTTCTTCTTTTCTTCTTCTACTTCTTCTTATTCTTCTTCTTTTTCATCATCTTCTTCTTCTTCTTCGACTTCTTCTTCTTCTTTTTCTTCTTCTTCTTCTACTTTTTCTTCTTCTTCTTCTTCTACTACTACTACTTCTTCTCCGCTTCATGTTCTTCTTCCACTTCTACTTCTTCTTCTTCTTCTTCTTTATATTCTTGTTTTTCTTCTTCTTCTTCTTCTTCCTCATCTTCTTCTTCTTTATCTTCTTGTTCATCATCATCTTCTTCTTCTTCTTCTTCTTCTTCTACTACTACTACTACAACTACCAGTGCTTCTTCTTCTTTTTCTTCTTCTTCTTATACTTTTCCTCCTGCTTCTACTCCTTCATCTTCTTCTCCTTCTTCTCCTACCTCTTCTTCATCTTCTTCTTCTACTTCTTCTTTGTCTACTTCTTCTCTTTCTTTTTCTTCATCTTCTTCCTCTTCTTTTTATTCTTATTCTTTTTGTTATTCTTCTTCTTGATCCTCTTCTTCTTTTCTTCTTTTCTTCTTTAATTCATCTTTTTCTTATTTTTGTTATTGTTAATCTTCTTCTTTTTTACTTCTTCTTCTTTTGCTTCTTCTTTTTCTTCTACTTCTTCTTCTTCTTTTTCTTTTTCATCATCTTCTTCTTCTTCTTCATCATCTTTTTGTTCTTCTGGTTCTTGTTCTTCTTCTTCTTTTTCCTTTTCCTCTTCCAAACCTTCTGCTTCTTCTCCTTCTTCTTTTTCCTCTTCTTGTTCTTCTTCAGCTCTTCCTTCTTCATGTTCTTTGTCGTCTTCTTCTTCTTTCACTTATTCTTATTATTCTTCTTCTTCTTATTCTTCGTTTTCTTTTCGTCCTACTTCTACTCCATAATCTTCTTCTCCTTCTTTTCCTTCCACTTCTTCTTCTTCTACTTCATCTTCTTCGTCTTCTTTTTCTCCTTCTTCTTTTTCTTCTTCTTCTTCTTCTTCTTCTTCTTCTTATTCTTTTTTCTTCTTCTTGTTCTACTACTTCCTCATCTTGTTCTCCTTCTACTTTTCTTGTTTTTCTTCTTCTTCTTCTTCTTCTTCATCTTCTTCCTCTTCTTCTTCTTCTTCTTATTCTTCTTCATCTTCGTCTTCTTCTTCTTATTGTACTTCTTCTACTTCTATTTCTTCTACTTCAAGTATTTTTGTTATAATACTTCTTCTTCTTCTTGTTAATTTTCTTTTTCTACTTCTTCTTCTTATTCTTCTTTTTCTTCTTCTTCCTCCATTTCTTCTTCTTTCATTTCTTCTTGTTCTTTTTCTTCTTCCTCACCTTCTTCCTCTTCTTCTTCTTTTTCTTCCTCATCTTGTTCTTCTTCTGCTTCATCTTCTTTCTCTTCTTCTTCTTCATCATCATCATCTTCTTCCACTTCTACTAATACTTCTTCTTCTTCTTCTTCTTCTTTTTCTTCATCTTCAACCACTTCTACTTCTTCTTCTTCTTCTTCTTCTTTTTCTTATTCTTCATATTCTCCTTCTTCATATTCTTCTTCTTCATCATCATCATCATCATCATTTCTTCTTCTTCTTCTTCTTCTTTCCTTCTACTTCTTCTTTCTCTTCTTCTACTTCTACTTCTTCGTCTACTTCGTCTCCTTCTTTTTCCTCTCCTTATTCTTATTCTTATTCTTTTTCTTCTTCTTCTTCTTCTTCTTCTTCTTCTTTTTCTTATTCTTCTTCCTTTTGTTGTTCATCTTCTTCTTCTTCTTTTCCTACTTTTTCTTGTTCTTCTTCTTATTATTATTATTATTATTATTATTATTATTATTCTTTTTCTTCTTCTTCTTCTTCTTCTTCTTCTTCTTTATCTTCTTCTTCTTCTTCCTTTTCTTCTTCCTAACCATCTTCTTCTTCTTTTTCTTCTTCTCAATCTCCTCCTTTTTCTTCATCATCTTCTTCTTCTACTTCTTCTTTCACTTGTTCTTATTCTTCGTCTTCTTCTTCTTCTTCTTCTTATTCTTCTTATTCATCATCATCATCTTCTTCTTCTCCTTCTTCTTCTTGTACTTCTCCTTCTTCTCCTTCTTCTTCTACTTCTTCTCTTTCCTCTTCTTCTTGTTGTTCTTTTCTTTCTTCTTCTTCTTCTTCTTCGTCTTCTTTTTCTACTTCTTCTTCTTCTTCTTCTCTTCTTCATGTTCTTTTTCATCTTTTTCTTCATCATCATCATCTTCTTCTTCTTCTTCAATTTTTTTCTTTCTTCTTCTTCTTCCACTTCTTCTACTTCTCTTCTTTTTCATTATCATCATCTTCTTCTTCTTCTTCTTCATCTTCTTCTCTTCCTCTTCTTCTTCTTCTTCGTCCTCTTCTTTTTCTTCTTCTTCTTCTTTTTCTTTTCTTCTTCTTCTTTTTCTCCTTCTTCTTCTTCATCTTCCTCTACATCTTCTTCTTCTTCATCTTCTTCTTCCTCTTCTAGTTCTTCTTCTTCATATTCTTCTTTTTCTTCTTCTTCTTCCTCTTCTTCTCCTTCTTCTTCTTTTTCATCATCAACTTGTTCTTCTTGTTCTTCTTCTTCTTTTACTTCTACAAGTACCACTACTACTTCTTCTTCTTCTTCTTCTTCTCTTCCTCGATATTGTGTTCCTTCATCTTCTTCTCCTTCTTCACCTTCCTGCTCTTCAACTTCTTATTCTTTTACTTCTTCTTACTCTTCTTCATTTTCTTCTACTTCTTCTTCTCGTCCTTGTTCTCCTTATTTCTCTTCTTCTTCTTTCTTTTCTTGTTCTTCTTCTTCTCGTTTTTCTTCTTCTACAACTTTTTCTTCTTCGTCTTCTTCTTCTTATTCTTCTTCTTCCACTTCTTCTTCTTCTTCTTCTTCTTCTTCTTCTTCCTCTTCTTCATATTTTTGCTCTTCTTGTTCTTCTTCTTCTTCTTCTTCGTTTTCTTCTTCCTCACATTCTCTTTCTTCTTTTACTTCTTCTTCCTCTTCTTGTTCTTCTACTTCTTTTTCTTCTTCTCCTTCATCAACTTCTTCTTCTACATCTTCTTCTTCCACTTCTTCTTCTTCTTCTTCTTCTTCTTCTTCATCTTTTCTTCTTCGTTTTCTTCTTCTTCTTCTTCTTCTTCTTCTTCTACTTCTTCTTCCTCTTCTTCTTCCTCTTCTTCATCCTCCTCCTCCTCCACTTCTTCTTCTACTTCTTCCTCTTCATCGTTATCATCTTCATCAGCATCTTCTTCTTCTTCTTCTTCTTCTTCTTTTACTATACTACTACTACTTATTCTTCTTCTTCTTCTTCTATTACTACTTCTCCTTATTATTCTTCTTCTTCTGCTTCCTCTTCTTCTTCTTCTTCTTCTTCTTCCTCATCTTCTTCTTCTTTCCCTTCTTCTTCTACTTCTTATTCTTCTTTGACTTCTTCTTCTTAGCCTTCTTTTCCTCCTTCTACTCCTCCTTCTTCTCTCCTTCACCTTGTTCGTCTTCTTCTTCAGCTTCTTCCACTTCTTCAACTTCTTTTCCTTCTTCTTTTTCTTCTTCCTCTTCATCATCTTCTTCTTCTTCTTCTTCTTCTACTACATCTTATTCTTCTTATTCTTCTCCTTCTTCTTCTTCTCCTTTTTTTGTCTTTTCTTATTCTCCATCTTAATTTTCTTCTTTGTCTTTTTCTTTTTCCACTTCTTCCTCTCCTTCTTCTTCTTTTTTTCATCTTGTTCTTGTTGTTCTTCTTCTTATTATTCTTCTTCTTCTTCTTCCTTTTCTTTTTCCTCTCCATCTTCTTCTTCTTCTTCTTGTTCTTCCTCTTCTTGTTCTTGTTCTTGTCCTTCTTCTTCTTCTTCTTCTTCTTCTTCTTCTTCTTCTTCTTCTTCTTATTGTTCTTCTTCTTATTCTTATTCCTCTTATTCTTCTTCTTCTTTTTCTTCGTCTTCTTTTTCTACTTCTTCTTCTTCTACTTCATCATCTTCTTCTTCTTCTTCTACTTCTTCTACTTCTTCTTCTTCTTTTCTTCTTATACTTCTTCTTCTTCTTCTTCTACATCTTCTTCTTTTTTTTTCTTCGTCTTCTTCTACTTCTACTTCTACTTCTTCTTCTCTTCTTGATCTTCCTTTTCCAATTCTACTTCTTCTTCTTCTTCATCCTCATCTTCTTCTTCATTTTCTTGTTCATCTTCATCATCTTCTTCTTCTTCTACTACTACTACGACTACAACTATCTGTACTATGTCTTCTTCTTCCTTCATCTTCTTAATGACCACCTTCTTCTACTCGTTCATCTTCTTCTCCTTCCTTTCCTTTCTCCTCTTTAGCTTTTACTTCTACTTCTTCTTTGCCTGCTTCTTCTCCTTCTTCTTCTTCTTCTTATTATTATTATTATTATTATTATTATTATTTTTCTTCTTCTTCTACGTCTTGTTCTTCTTTTATTATTCATCTTCTTCTTTTTCTTATACTTCTTCTTCTTCTTTTTCTTATACTTCTTCTTCTTCTTTTTCTTCTTTTTCTTCTTCAACTTCTCCTTTTTCTTCTTATTATTTTTCATCTAATTCTTCTTCTTCTTCTCCTTTTGGTTCATGTTCTTCTTCTTCTTCCATTTCTTCTTCGTCACCTTGTCCTTTTTCTTCTCCTTCTTCTTGCTCTCTTTGTTCTTCTTCAGCTCCTTCTTCTTCTTCTTCTCTTCTTCATCTTCTTCTACTTCTTCTTCTTCCACTTGATCTTCTTATTCTTCTTCTTCTTCTTGTTATTCTTCTTCTTATTTTTCTTATTCTTCATCTTTTTTTTGTTCTTCTTCTTCTTCTTCTTCTTCTACTTCTTCTTCTTCTTCTTCTACTACTTCTAATTCTTCTTCTTCTTCTTCTTCTTCTTCATCTTCTTCTTTGTCTTCTTCATATTTTTCTTTTTCTTCTTGTTCTTTTTCCTCTTCTTGTATTTCTTCTTCTTCTTAATCATCATTATCTTCTTCATCTTCCTCTTCTTCTTCAACAACTTCTTCTTCTTCTTCTTCTTCTTCTTTTACTTCTTCCTTCTTCTTCTTCTTCTTCCTCTTCTTCTTCTTCGTCTTCTTCTTCCTCTTCCTCTTCTCCTCCTCCTCCTCCTCCTCCTCCTCCTCCTCCTCCTCCTCCTTCTTCTCCCTCTTCTTCTTCTCCTTCTACTTCTTCTTCTTCTTCTACATCTTCTTCTTCTTCTACTTCATCGTTTTTTCTTATTCTTCTTCTTCTTCTTCTTCTACTACTTCTTCCTCTTTTTATTATTATTCCACTTCTACTTCTTCTTGCTCTCCTTCTTCTTCTTCTTCTCCTAATTCTTCTTCTTCTTTGTCTTCTTCTTCTTCTTCTTCTTCTTTTTGGTTCTTCTTCTTCTTCTTCATATCTTTCTTTTTCTTCTTCTTCCTCTTCCTCTTCATGTTCTTCTTCTTCTTCTTGTTCTTCTTCTTCTTTTTCTTCTTCTTTTCTTCTTCTTCTTCTTCTTCTCCTTCTTATTCCTTTTCTTCTCTTTGTACTACTACTCCTTTTTGTCCTCCTCCTCCTCCTTCTCTTCTTCTTCTTCTTCTTCTCCTTTTTCTTCTTCTTCTTCTTTTCTTTCTTCTTCTTCTTCTTCTTCTTCTTCTTCTTCTCTTTTTTCCACTTCTTCATCTTTGCATCATTTTCTTCTTCATCTTTGTCTTCTGCTTCATCTTCTTCTACTAATACTACTTCTTCTTTATCTACTACTTCTTCTTCTTCTTCTTCTTCTTCTTCTTATTCTCCTTCTTTTTTTCTTCTACTTCTTTTTTTTACTTCTTCTTCTTTAACTTCTTCCTATTCATCATCATAGTTATCATCATCATCTTTATCTTCTTCTTCTTCTCCTTGTTCTTCTTCTTCTTCTTCTTCCTCTTCTTCTTCTTCTACTTCTTTTGCAACTTCTACTTCTGCTTCTTTCTCTTGTTCTTCGTGTTCTTTTTCTTCTTCTTGTTCTTATTCTTCCTCTTCTTCTTTTTCTTCTCCTTCTACTTCTCCTTCTTCTTCCCCTTTCTCTTTTTCTTCTTATTCTTCTTCTACTTCTTCTTCTTCCTCTACTTCTTCTTCTTTCTCTTCTTCGTCTTCTTCTTCTTCTTCTTCTAATTATTCTTCTTCTTCTACTACTTCTTCTTTTTCTTCATCTACTTCTTCTTTTTCTTATTCTTCTTCTTCTTCTTCTCCTCCTTCTTTTTCACCTTCTTCTTCATCTTGTTCTCCTACGTCTTCTTTCACTTCTTTTTCTTCTTCTTCTTTTCCTTCTTCTTCTTCTTCTTCCTCCTCCTCTTCTTCTTCTTATTCTTCTTCTACTTCTACTTCTTCTTCCTCTTCTTCTTCCTCTACTTGTTCTTCTTCTACTTCTTCTTTGTCTTTGTCATCTTCTTCTTGTTTTTGTCGTCTTCTTCTTGTTCTTGTTCTTCTTCTTCCTCTTCTTCTTCTTCTTCTTCTTCTTCTCCTTCATCTTCTTCATCTTCTTCATCCTCCTCCTGTTCTTCTTCTTCTTCTTCTTCTTCTTCTTCATCCTCTTCTTCCTCATCTTCTTCTTCCTCTTCTCCTTCTTCTTTTTATTCTTCTTTTTCTTTTTCTTCTTCTTGTTGTTCTTCTTCTATTTCTTCTTCTTCTTCATCCACTTCTTCTTTTTCTTTTTCTTCTTCTTATTCCTCTTCTTC
>JAIUJO010001653.1:60000-62500 GCA_023846275.1 Vanilla planifolia | reverse complement strand
CTTTCTTCATCTTCTTTTTCTTTTACATCTTCTTCAACCTCTACTTCTTCTACTTCTTCTTCGTCTCCTCGTTTTTCTTTTTCTTCCACTTCTTCTTCTTCCTATTCTTCTTCTTCTTCTTCTTCTTCTTCTTCTCCTTCTTCTACCTCCTTTTCCTCTTCTTCTTCTTCTTCCACTTCTTTTTCTTCTACTTGTCTTTCTCCTTCCTCTTCTTCTTCTTGTACTTCCCCATCTTCTTCTCCTTCTTCTTCTTCATCTTGTCCTTCTTGTTCTTCTTTTCTTCTCTTTCTACTTTTTCTTGTTCGAGTTCTTGCTCCTCTTCTTATTTTCTTCTTCTTCATCTTCATCTTCATCTTCTTCTTCTTTGTCATCGTCTTCTTTTTCATCTTTTTCTTCTTCTTCCTCATCCACTGAAACTTCTTTTCCTTCGTCTTCTTCTTTTTCTTCTTCGTCATCGTCATCATCTTCTTCTTTTTCTGCTTCTTCTCCATCTTCTTTGTCTTTTTCTTCTTCTTCTTCTTATTCTTATTCTTCTTTGTCTTCTTCATCTACAATTTCTTCCTCTTCTTCTTCCTCTTGCTCTTCTTCTTCCTCCTTTTCTTTTGCTTCTTCTTTTGTTTCTTCTTCTTCTTCCTCTCCTTCTTCTTCCTCTTCTTCTTCTTCTTCTTCTTCTCCTTCCAGTTCTTGTTCTTATTCTTCTTCTCTGACTTTTTCTCATTCTTCATCTTCTCCATCAGCTCATTTGTCTTCTACTTCTTCTTCTTCTTCTCCTTCTTCTTCTTCTTCTTTTTCTTCTTCTTCTTTTTCTTCTTCTTCTTCCTCTTCTGCTTCTTCTTCACCTACTTCTTCTACATCTTCAGTTCAACCTCTTCTCTTTCTTCTTCTTCTTCTTCTTCTTCTTTTTCTCCTTCTCCTTCTTCTTCTTCTTCTTCTTCTTCTTATTTTTCTTCTTTTTCTTTCTCCGCCACTTCTACTTCTTCTACAACTACTACTTCTTCTTCTTCTCCATCTTCGTTGCCTACTTCTTCATCATCTTTTTCTTCTTCTACAACTTCTTCTCCTTCTTTGTTTTCTTCTTCTAATTCTTCTTCTTCTTCTCTCCTTCTTGTTCTTCTTCTTTATTTCTTCTTCTTCTTCTTCCTCTTTATAATCATCATTATTATAAACTTTGTTATCTTCTTCTTCTTCTTCATCTTCTTCTTCAACTTCATCTTCTACTTCTTTTTCTTATTATTATTATTATTCTTCTTCTATTTCTTCGTCGTCTTCTTCTTCTTCTTCTTCCCCATCTTTTTTCTCTTCTTCTTCTTCTTCTTCTTCTTCTTCTTCTTCTTCTGGTTCTTATGCTTCTTCTCCTCCTATTTCTTGTTCTTCTTCTTCTTCTCCTCTTACTTCATCTCTATCTTCTCCTTCTTTTTCTTCATCTCTTTCCTCTTCTTCTAATTCATCTTCTTCTCCTTCTTATTCTTCTTCTTCTACTACTTCTTCTTCTTCTCCTCCTCCTTCTTCTCCTTCTTCTTGTTCTTCTTTTTCTTTTTCATCTTCTTCTACTACTTCTTCTTCAACTTTTTCTTCTTTGTCTACTTCTTCTACTTCTTCTTATTCTTCTTTCTGTCCTTTTTCTTCTTCTTCGGCCTCTTCTTCTTCTCCTTCTTCTCCTCCCTCTTCTTCTTCTCCTTCTTCTTCACCTTCTCCTCCTTCTTTTTCTTCATCTCTTTCCTCTTCTTCTAATTCATCTTCTTCTCCTTCTTATTCTTCTTCTTCTACTACTTCTTCTTCTTCTCCTCCTCCTTCTGCTCCTTCTTCTTATTCTTCTTTTTCTTTTTCTTCTTCTTCTACTACTTCTTCTTCAACTTTTTCTTCTTTGTCTACTTCCTCTACTTCTTCTTATTCTTCTTTCTCTCCTTTTTCTTCTTCTTCGGCCTCTTCTTCTTCTCCATCTTCTTCTCCTTCTTCTTCTTCGACTTCTCCTTCTACTTCTTTCTCTTCACCATCTACTTTTCCTTTTCCTGGTTCATCTTCTTCTTCTTTTATTCTTCTTCATCTTCTTATTCATCTTCTCCTTCTTCTTCTACTTCTTTTTCTTCTTCATTTTCTTCTTCTTCATCATCAAGTTCTTCTTCTTCTTTTTGTTCTTCTTATTCTTCATCGTGTTCATCATCTTCTTCTTCTTCAACTTCTTCTTCTTCTTCTTCTGCTACTTCTTTTACTTCTTCTACGTATTATTATTGTTATTATTATTTTTATTATTCATCATCATCTTCTATTTCTTCATCTTCTCCTTCTTCTTCTACATCTTCTACTACTTTTTCTTCTTCTACTTGTTCTTCTTTGTCTTCTTCATGTTCTTCATTTTCTTCATCTTCCTCTTCTTCTTCTACTTCTTCTTCCTCTATTTCTTCTTCTTCTTCTTCTTCTTCATATTCTCCTCCTTCTTTTTCTTCTACTTCTTCTGCTTCTTTTATTTATTCTTCCCCTTCTTCTTCTTGTGATTCATCTT
>JAIUJO010001653.1:52500-55000 GCA_023846275.1 Vanilla planifolia | reverse complement strand
TTCTTCTTCATCTTCTACTTCTACTTTTTCTTCTTCTTCTTCTTCTTCTTCTTCTTCTTCTTCTTCTTCTTTTACTACTACTGCTTCTTCTTTTTCTTCTTTCTCTTCTTCCTCTACTTGATCTTCTTCTACTTTTTTTATCTACTTCTTTCCTTTTTTTCTTCTTTGACTTCTTTTTCTTCTTCTTCTTCTTCCACTTTTTCTTCTTCTTCATCTTCCTCTTCTCCTTCTTGTTCTCCTTCTTCTTCTTCTCCTTCTTTTTCTCCTTCTTCTTCTACTAATTGTTTTCGAGCTTCTTCATCATCTTCTTCTTCTTATCCTTCTCCTTCCACTTCTTCTTCTTCTTCATTTTCTTCTTCTTCTTGTTGTTATTCTTTTTCTTCTTCTACCTCTTCTACTACTTCTTCTTCTTCAACTTCTTCTCTTTTTTCTGCTTCTTCTTCATCTTCTTCTTCTTCTTCTTCTCCTCCTCCTTCTTTTTCTTCTTCTTCTTCTTTTGCTTCTTTTTCTACTTTCACTTCAACTTCTTCTTGTTCTGTTCTTCTTCTTCCTCCTCTTCTTCTTTTTCTTCTTACTACCTCTTCTTTTCTTCTTCTTCTTCTTCTTCTTATTTTCCTCCTCCTCCTCCTCCATCTTCTTCTTCTACTACTTCTTCTTCTAGTACATCTCCTTGTTCTGCTATTTCTTTTTGTTCTTCTTCTTCCTCGTCTTGTTTTTCCCCTTTTTCTTATTTTGGTCCTTCATCTTCTTCTACTACATCTTATTTATCTACTTCTTCAATTACATCTTCTTCTTCTCCTTATTTTTCTTCTCCTTCTTCTTCTTCTACTTCTTTTTGTTCTTCTTCTTCTACTACTTCATCTTCTACTTCTTCTTCTTCTTCCTCTTCTTCATCTTCTACTTCTTCTTCTTCTGCTTCTTCTTATGTTCCTTCTTATTCTTCTTCTTTTTCTTCTTCTTCTTCTTCTTCTTCTTCTACTTCTTCTTCGTCTTCTTCCTCCTCATCTTCTTCTTCTAATTCTTCTTTTTCTTCTTCTTCTTCTTCCTCTTCTTCTTCTTCTTCTATTTATTCTTCTTCTTCTTCTTTTTTAATTTTTTTACTTGTTCTTCTTCTTCTTCTTCTTCTTCTTCTTCCTCTTCTTCTTTTTCTTCTCCTTCTTCTTCTTTTTTTTCTTCTTCTTCTTCTTCTTCTACTACTTCTACTCCTTCTACTTCTTCATTTCGTTTACTTCTTCTTCACCTTCTTCTTCATCTTCTACTTCTTCTTCTTCTTTTTCTTCTTCTTCGTCTTCATCTGCTTTTTCTACCTCTTCTTCTTCTTCTTCTTCTTCTTCCTCTTCTTCTTCTTCCTGTTTTTCTTCTTCATCTTCTTCGTCTTCTTTTCCTTCTTCGTCTTATTCTTCTTCTTCTTCTTCTTCTTCTTCTTCTTCTACTTCTTCTTCCTCTTCTTCTTCTTCTTCTCATCTTTTCGTCTATACTTTTTCTTCATTGTTTACTTCTTCTTCTCTTTCCCATTTCTCTTCTTCTTCTTCTTCTTCTTCTTCTTCTTGATCTTCTTCTCCTTTTTCTTCTTCATCTTCTCCTTCTTCTTCTTCTTCTTCTTCATCTTCTTCTTCTTCTTCATCCTCTTCTTTTTCTTTTCCTTCTTCTTCCTCAAGCTCCTCAACTTCTTCCTCTTCTTCGTCTTCTTTTACATCCTCTTCTTCTTCTACTACTTCTAATTCTTTTTCTTCTTCTTCTTCTTGTTCCACTCCTTTTTCTTCTTTGTCTTCTACATCTTCTTCGTTTTCTTCTTATTCCTCTTATTCTCCTTCTTCCTCCATTTCTTCTTTGCCTTCTTCATCTTCTTCTTCTTCTTACCTTTCTTCTTCCTATTCTTCTTCTTCTTCTTGTTCTTCTTCTTCTTCATCTTCTTCTTCTTCTTCTACTACTTCTTGTTCATTTTCTTATTCCCCTTCTCATTCTTCTTCTTCTTCTTCTTCTACTTCTACTTCCTCTTCTTCTTCTACTTCTTCTTCTTGTACTCCTCCTATTTCTCCTTCTCCTTCTTCTTTTTCTTCTTCTCCTACTTCTATTTCTTCTTCTTTTACAGCTTCTTCTTTTCCTCCATCTTCTTCCGCTCTCCTTCTTCTTCTTCATCATCTTCTTATACTTATTTTCTTCTTCTTCTTCTTCCTCTGCATCTTCTTCTTCTTTTTCCTCTTTTTCTTCTTCTTCTTCATCTTCTTCTTCTTCTTCTTCTTTTCCTTCTTCTTCTTCTTCATCTTCTTCTTCCACTTCTTCTTCTTCTTCTTCTTCTTCTTCTCTATTCTTCTTCTTCTTCTTTTCTTGTTGTTGTTGTTGTTCTTCTTCTTCTTCTTCTTCTTCTTCTTCTTCTTCTACTTCTTCTCCTTCTTCTTCTTCTTCTTCTTCTTCTTCTACTACTACTACTTCTACTACTTCTTCTTCTTTATCTTCTTCTTCTTCTCCTCCTTCTCTTCCTCCTCCTCCTACTTTTTCT
>JAIUJO010001653.1:35000-40000 GCA_023846275.1 Vanilla planifolia | reverse complement strand
TAGAAGAAGAAAAAGAAGAAGAGGACAAAGAGGAGGAAGAAGAAGAATAATAAGAAGCTAAAGAAGAAGAAGAAAAAGTACTTGTAGTAAAAGAAGAAGAAGCATAAAAGAAATAATGATAATAATAATAATAATAATAATAATAATAATAATAATAAGACAAAGAAGAAGAAGAGGAAGAAGAAGAAAAGAAGAAGAAGAAGAAGAAGAAGAAAAAGAAGCAGAAATAAAATAAGAAGAAGAAGAAAAGAAGTAGTAGTAGTAATAGAAGAAGAAGAAGAAGTAGAAGAAGAAGAAGAAGAAGAAGAAGAAGAAGAAGATGATGAAGAAGAAGAAGAAGCAGAAGAAGAAGAAGAAGAAGTAATAGTAGAAGAAAAAAGATAGCAAGAAGTGGAAGAGGAAGAAGAAGAAGAAGATGAGGAAGAAAAAGAAGAAGAAGAAAAAGAGGAAGAAGAAGAAGAAGAAGAACACACAGAAGAAGAAAAAGAAGGAGAAGAAGAAGAAGAAGATGAAGAAGAAAAACAATAAGAAGAAGAAGAAGAAGAAGAGGAAGAAGAATATTAAGAAGAACAAGTAGAAGAAGAAGAAGAAGAAGGAGAAGAAGACGAAGAAGAAGAAGAAGAAGAAGAAGAAGAGGAAGAAGTAGAAGAAGAAGAAGGAGAAGAAGATGAAGAAGAATTAGTAGTATTTTTAGTGGAAAAGGAAGAATAATAAGAAGAAGAAGATGGAAAACAAGAAGTACAAGAAGAAGAAGAAGAGGAACAAGAAGAGAATGAAGATGAAGAAGTCTTGTTCTTCTTCTTCTTCAACTTCTTCTTATTCTTCTTCTTTTTCATCTTCTTCTTCTTCTTTCTCTTCTTCCTCTTCTTCTTCTTCTTCTCCTCCTTCTCCTTCTCAGTCTTCTTCTTCTTCTCCTACTACTTCTTCCTCTTCTTCTTCTTCTTCTTCTTCTTCGTCTTCTTCTACTTCTACTTCTTCTCCCTGCTCCTCCTCCTCCTCCTCCTCTTCTTCTCCTTCTACTTCTTCAACTTCTTATTCTTCTTCTTCATCATCTTCTTCTTGTTATTCTTCTTTTACCACTTCTTTCTTTTGTTCTTCTTCTTCACTTACCTCTTCTTCTTCATCATCATCATCATCATCATCATCATCATCATCATCATCTTCTTCTTCTTCTTCTTCTTCTTCTTCTTTTTGTTGCTCTTCTAATACATTTTCATCTTCTACTACTTTTACTTCTTGTTCTTCTTCCTCTTCCTCTTCCTCTTCACCTTCTACCTTCTCTTCTTCTTCCTTTTGTCATTCTTTTTCTTCTTGTTCTTCTACTTCTTCTTCTTCTTCTTTTTCTTCTTCTTCTTGCTCTTCTTCGAAATCTTCTTTGACTTCTTCTTCTTCCTCTTTTTCTTCTACTTCTTCTTCTACTTCTTCTTCCATTCCTCCTCCACCTCCTCCTTCCCCATTGTCTACTTCTTCTTCTTCTTCTTATTCTTCTTCTTCTTCATCTTTTCTTCTTCTTCTTCTTCTTCTTCTTCTTCTTCTTCTTCTTAATCTCCTACTTCTTGTTCTTCTTCTTCATTTTCTTCTTCTTTTTCTTCTTCTTCTTCCTGTTCTTCTTCATCGTCTTCTTCTTCTTACTCATGTTCTTCTTCTTCTTCTTCTTCTTCTTTTTCTTCTTTTTCTTCTTCTTCTTCTACTTCTTCTTCTTCTACTTCTTCTTCTTCTTCTTCTTCTTCAAATTCTTCCTCTTCTACTTCTTCTTCTTCTGCTTTTTCTTCTTCTTCTTCTTTTTCTTATTCTACTTCTACTTTTTCTTATTGTTTCAATTAAGCTTCAGTGTCCTCTTTTTCTTCTTCTTCTTCATTATCCTCTTCATCTAGTGCTTGTTCTTCTTCTTCTTCTACTTTTACTTCTTTTTCTTCTTTCTCTTCCTCTTCTTGTTCTACTTCTTCCTCTTCTTGTACTGCATCTCCTTCTACTTCTTCTTCTTCTTCTTATTCTTCATCTTCTTTTCGTGCTTTTTTTTAATCTTTTTCTTCAACTTCTTCATCGTCATCATCATCTCTTCTTCTTGTTATTATTATTATTATTATTCTTATACTTCTTTTTTTCTTCTTCTTATTCTCCTTCTTCTTCTTCTTCTTCTTGTGCTTCTCTTCTTCTTACTCTTCTTCTTCTTCCTCTATTTCTTCGTTTTCTTCTTCATCTTCTTTATTTTCTTCTTCCTCTTCTTCTTCTTCTTTTCCTTCTTCTTCTTCTTCCCCTTGTTCTTCTTCTTTTCTCCTTCTTCTTCTTCTTCTTCTCCTCCTCCTTCAGAATCATCATCATCAACTTCCTCTTCTTCTCCTTCTTCTTCATCATCACCATCAACTTCTCCTTCTTCTTCTTCTTCATGTTGTTGTCCTTCCACTTCTTCTTCTGCTTCTTCTTCTTCTTCTTCTTCTTCTTTTACTTCTTTCTCTTCTACCAGTTTTTCTTCTTCTTCTTCTACCTCCTCTTCCTCCACCACTTCTTCTTCTTCTTCCTTTCCTTCTTCTTTTTCTTCTACGTCTTCTTCTTCTTCATCTTCATCTTCTTCTTCTTCTTCTTCTTCTTCTTCCTCTTCATCTTTTTCTTCTTCTTCCTCTTCTTCTTCCTCTTCTTCTTCTACTTCTTCTTCTTCTTCTTCTTCATCTACTATTTCTTCTTCTTCCCTTCCTCCTCCTCATCCTCCTCCTCGCCCTCCTCCATCTTCTTTTTCTTCTTCTTCTCATTCTTCTAATTTATCATCATCATCTTCTTCTTTTTCTTCATCTCCTGCTTCTTCTTCTTCCTCTTCTTCTTCATTTTCTTCTTGCTTTTCTACTTCTTCTTCATCATCTTCTTCTTCTGACTCATCAGCATCATCATCTTCCTCTTCCACTTCTTCTTCTTCTTCTTGTCCTTCTTCTTCTTCTTCTACTTTTTCTTCTTCTTACTCTTCTTCTTCTTCTTCCAATTTTTCTTCATCATCTTCTTTTTGTTCTTCATCTTGTCCTTCAACTTCTTCACCGTATTCTTCTACTTTTTCTCCTTCTTCTTCTTCTTCTACTTTTTTTCTTCTTATTCTTCCTCTTCTACTACTACTTTTTCTTCTTCTTCTTCTTCTTCTTCTACAACTACTTCTTCTTAAAATCTTCTTCTTCTTCTTCTTCTTCAACTTCTTTTTCTTTTCCTTTTTCTTTTTATTCTTCTTCTTCTTCTTCTTCTTCATCCTCTTCCTCCTCCTCCTCTTCTTCTTCTTCTTCTTCTTCTTTTTCAACTTTTCTTCTACTTTTACTTCTTTTTCTTCTTCTTCTTCTTTCTCTTCCTCTTTTTCTTTTTGTTCTTTCTTGTCTTCTACTGCTTCTCCTCCTTCTTTTCCTTCTTCTACTACTATTCTTCTTCTACTACTTCTTTCTCTTCTTCATTTCCTCTCCCTTATTATTATTATTATTATTATTATTATTCGAATTAATTTTATTATTCTTCTTCTTCTTCTTATTCTTCTTCTCCTTCTTCTTCTTGTTCCTCTTCCTCTTCTTAATTTTCTTCTTCTTCTTTTTCTCCTCCTCCTCCTCTTCCTTCTTTGACACCTCCTCCTCCACCTTCATCATCATCATTTACTTCTACTTTCGCCTCTTCTTCTACTTCTTCTTCATCATCTTCAACATCTTCTTCTTCTTCTACTTCTTCTTTGTCTTCATCTTCTTCGCCTTCTTCTTCTTCTCGTTCTTCTTCATCATTACCATCTTCTTCTTTTTCTTCTTCTTCCCCCTCTTCTTCTTCTTCTTCATCATCATCATCATCATCTTCTTCTTCTTCTTCTACTTCTTCTATTCTTACTTTTCTTCATCTTCTTCTTCGTCAACTTCTTCTACTTCTTCTTGTTCTTCTTTTTCTTGTTCTTCTTCTTTATCTTCATCTTCATCTTCTTCTTCTTCTTCTTCTTCTTCACCTTCATCATCATCTTCTTCTTCTTCTTCTTTTCTTCTTTATCTTCTTCTTCTTCTTCTTCATCTTTTCCTTGTACTTGTTCTTCTTCTTCTTGTTCTTTTTCTTCTTCTTCTTCTTCTTCTTCTTCTTCTTCCTTTGCTTCTTCTTCTTGGTGTTCTTCTTATTGTTGTTGTTCTTCTTCTTCTTCTTCTTCTTCTTCTTCTTCATCTTCTTCTTCAACATCTTCTTCTTGTAGTTCTTCTTATTCTTCTTCTTCTTCTTCTTCTTTTCTTCTTAACTTTCTTCTTCTTCTTTTTCTTCTTCTCTTCCTCCTCCTTCTCCTTCTTCTACTTCTTCTTCTTCTTCTTCTCTTTCTTGTCCTTCTACTTCTTCTTTTTATTCTTCTTCTTCTCCTACTCCTTTTTCTTCTTCTTCTTCTTCTTCTACTTCTCCCTCTTCTTCTTCTTCTTCAACATTTTCTTCTTCTTATTCTTCTTCTTCTTCTCCTTCTTCTTCTTCTTCTTCTACTACTACAACTACAACTTCTTCTTCTTACACTTGTTCTTCTTCTCTTCCTCTTGCTCTTCTTTTTCTTCCACTTCTTCTTCTTGTTGTTCTTCTTCTTCTTTTTCTATTCCTCCTCCTCTTTCATACCATTCTTCTACTTCTTCTTCTCCTTCTTCTTGTTCATCATCTTCTTCTACTATTAGTACTTCTTCTTCTTCTTCAACTTCTTCTACTTCTTCGTCTTCCTCATATTCTTCTTCTTCTTCTACATTTTCTTCTTCTTCTTCTTTTTATTATTCTTCTTCTTCTACATCTTCTTATTCTTCATCTTCTTCATCTTCCTCTTCTATCACTTCTTCTTCTTCTTCTTCATTTTCTCCTTCATCTTTTTATTTTTCTTCCTCTTTTTAATCATCATCATCATCTTCTTCTTCTTCTTCTTCTTCTTCAACTACTTCATCTTCTTGTACTGCTACTTCTTATTCTACTTCTTCTTCGTCTTCTTTTCCATCTTCTACTACATCTACATCTTCTTCTTCATTTTCATCTTCTTTTTCTTATTATTA
>JAIUJO010001653.1:0-2500 GCA_023846275.1 Vanilla planifolia | reverse complement strand
TTCTTTTTGTTCTTCTTCATCTTCTTCCTCTTCTTCTTTGTTTTCTCCTTCTTCTTTTTCTTCTTCTTCGTCTTCCCCTTCTTAGTCTTCTACTTCTTCTTCTACTGCTACTTCTTCTTCCTCTTATGTTCATTTTCTCTCTCTTCTACTTTTTCTTTTTCTTCTTCTCCTTCCCTTTATTGTTCTTTTTCTTCTTCTTCTTCTTCTTCTACTACTACTACTCCTTTTTCTTCCTCTCCTTCTCCTCCTTCTCCTCCTCCACCTCCTTCTTCTTCTTGCTCTTCTACTTCCTCTTCTCTTTCTCCTTCTTCTTCTTCCTCTTGTTCTTAATTTTCTTCTTTTCTTTTTCTTCTTCTTCTTCTTGTTCTTCTTCTTCTTCCTCTTCTTCTTTTTCTACTCCATCTCGTTCTTCTTCTAATTCTTATTAATATTATTATTATTATTATTCTTCCCTTCCTTCCCTTCCTCATCCTCCTCCTCCTCCTCTTTTATTTCCTCCTCCTCATCCTCCTCCATCTCGTTCTTCTTCTTCTTCTGTGTTCTCTTTTTCTTCTTCTTTTTCTTCTTCATCTAGTACTTGTTGTTCTTCTTCTACTACTTTTTCATCTTTTTCTTCTTTCTTTTCCTCTTCTTGTTCTACTTCTTCCTCTTTTTGTTTCTCTTCTTCTGCAAGTTCTTCATCTTGTTGTTGTTGTTGTTGTTCTTCTTCTTCTTCTTCTTATTTTCGTGCTTCCTATTTATCTTCTTCTTTATCTTCATCGTCATCATCATCATCATTATCATCGTCTTGTTCTTGTTCTTCTTCGCTTTCGTCTTCTTATTTTTTATACTTCTTCTTATTTTCTTCTTCTTCTTCTCCTTCTTCTTCTTCTTGCGCTACTTCTTCTTCTTCTACTTCTAATTCTTCTTCTTCTTCTTCTTCCTCTATTTCTTTATTTTATTCTAATTCTTCTTCTTCTTCTTCTTCTTCTTTACTTTCTTCTTCCTCTTCTTCTTTTTCTTCTTCTTCTTACTCTTTTTCTTCTCCTTTTCTCCTTCTTCTCCTTCTTCTACTTCTTTTTGTTCTTCTTCTTCTTCTTCTTGATCGTCTTCTTCTTCTTCTTTTTCTTCTTCTTCTTCTTCTTCTCCTTCTTCTTCTTCTTCTTCTTCTTCTAATTCTTCTTCTTCACCTTCTTCTTCCTCATCTTCTTCTTCTTCTACTCCTCCTTCTCCTTCTACTTCTTCTTCTTCTCCTCCTTCACATTCTTCTATTTCTTCTTCTTCTCCTTCTTCTTCTTCTCCTTCTTTTTCTTCATCATCTTCTTCTTCACCTTCTTCTTCTTCTTCTTATCCTTCTTCTCCTTCTTCTTCTTCTTCTTCTTCTCCTTCTTCTTCTTCTTCTTCTTCTTCTTCTCCTTCTTCTCCTGCTTCTTCTTCTTCTCCTTCTTCTTCTTCTACTTCATCTTCTTCTTCTTCTTCTTCTCCTTTTTCTTCTTCTTCTCCTTCTTCTGCTTCTTCTACACCTGCTTCTCCTTATTCTTCTCCTTCTTCTCCTTCTTCTCCCTCTTCATCTGCTTCTTCTTCTTCTCCTTCTTCTGCTACTTCTTCTCCTTCTTCTCCTTCTTCTGCTGCTTCTTCTCCTTCTTCTCATTCTTCTGTTACTGCTTCTCCTTCTTCTCTTCTTCTTCACCTTCTTCTTCTTCTTCTCCTTCTTCTTCTTCTTCTTCTTCTTCTTCTTCTTCTTCTCCATCTCCTTCTCCTACTTCTTCTCCTTCACCTTCTTCTTCTTCTTCTTCTCCTTCTTCTTCTCCTTCTTCTTCTCTTTCTTCTCCTTCTTTTACTCCCTCTTCTTCTCCTTCTTCTTCTTCTTCTTCTTCTTCTTCTTCTTCTTCTTTCTCTTCCTCTTGTTGTTCTACTTCTTCCTCATTTTGTTTCTCTTCTCTTATGACTTCTTATTCTTGTTCTTCTTCTTCTTCTTCTTCTTCTTCGTCTTCTTCTTTTTTTTATACTTCTTCTTTTCTTCTTATTCTTCTTCTCCTTCTTCTTCTTCTTCTTCTTCTTCTTCTTCTTTATTTTCTTCTTCCTCTTCTTCTTCTTCTTCTTCTTCTTACTCTTTTTCTTCTTCTTTTCTCCTTCTTTTTCTTTTTCTTCTTCTCCTCCTACTCCTTCAGCTTCGCCATCATCATCTTCCTCTTCTTATTCTTCTTCTTCATCATCATCTTCTTCTTCTTTTTCTTCTTCTTCATCTTCTTCTTCATGTTGCTTTCCTTCCTCTTCTTCTTTGTTCTTTTTTTTCGTCGTCTTCTTCTTCTTCTGCTTCTTTTTTTTCTTCTTCTTCTTTTTCTTCTCCTTCTTCTTCTTCTTCATCTTCTTCTTCTTCTTCTACTTGTTTTTCTTTATCTTCTTCTTCTTCTCTCTACATCACCTTTTTCTTCTTCATCTTCCTCTTCTTCTTCTTCTTCTTCTTCCACTACTTCAACTATTACTACAACTACTACTTCTTCTCTTCCACCTCCTCATC
>JAIUJO010000536.1:285000-302949 GCA_023846275.1 Vanilla planifolia | reverse complement strand
CAAATTCATGATTTGTGTAAACTCACTAGGAGAAATTCCACAATGAAGGTAGTTCAATGCCCTAGCATTTAATTGAGCCAATCTCTTGTGCTCAACGTTAAGTTGACTAAAGGGCTTGACCTCATCAGTAGAAGAATCTCTAGGAAGTTCACAAGGCTTCGTCATGACTTCCCATAATTCCAAATCAATAGATTGAATGAAAATTCTAAAGCGATTTTTCCAATATAAGTAGAATTCTCCTTTGAATAATGGAGGCCGATTTGAGGAAAAACCTTCACATAAGGTTGCACTCATTTCGATCAAAGAGGAAGCCATACTAAATCACAAACACACAAAAAAATTGTGAGAAAGCCTTCACTTAGCACAAGAGGATCTCCCACGTGATGTTACTCACGTAATTTGGGGTTCCTTGCTCTGATACCAATTGAAGTGATTCGTGCTAAAGAAATCCCACAAGAGGGGGGGGGGTGAATTGTGTATTTAAATTCTTATAATTTCTGAAATTAAATTTAAAAGACTTTAAGCAAAAGTAAAGAACATTGAACACACAAATTTTCAAGTGGTTCGACTCAAAACCGAGTCTACGTCCACCCCCAACCGGTGTTGGGAAAAATCCACTAAATTCTCCGATTACAAGTGAGGTTTTTCTTACGGTTCACCTCGAACCTACTTGGGATTTTTATTATGGCTAATCCCAAACCTACTTGAGTTTTTACCGGGCTCAACTCAAACCCGGGGCTTTAGCACAAACGCCGGGACGCCCTTGCCCCAAAACAAAAATACGAAAAATTGGCAAATGACTTAAGAAAAATTGGAGAAAAGAGGAGGCGCACACAATCGTCGAATTAGAGGGATAGAGATTTAGAAATGATTGAAAAACCTCTAATTCCACTAGCTTTCTTGCCGCTTTGCTTCTAGAGCTCGAATGCGCCGATTTTGCTCGGATGCTTGTGTTTGAGATCTGAAAATCTTTTTAAACAATTTAGCAAAGGTTAAAACTAAAAAATACATAATTTTTCTATATTTATAAAGCTCAGATTTCAGCTCTAAAAACACCCCCCAACGGCTCCAAAAATTAATTAGCCGTTTGGGCAACGGACGGAAAGCAGCCACCGTCCGATCCGGGCCCAAAAACGAACGGCGCAGATTGTTTACGCATTTTACCGTTCGGGCTTAATCCAGAGCGTTGGATCCGGGCGGACTTGATCTGAGCCATTTGATCCCGCGCACTGAACGAACGGCGTTGATTGACCTCGCGAAACAGCCGTTCGAATTTACTCTCGCCCGTTGGATCTGGGCGGGCTTGATCTGTGCCATTGGATTGCGCGCTGAACGAACGGCGCTGATTAGCCTCGCGAAACAGCCGTTAGAATTTACTCTCGCCCGTTGGATCTAGGCGGGCTTGATCTGTGCCTTTGGATCCGGCCGAAGTTATAAGGTGGGATTTTTTTAGTCCCACACTACAGAAGCGAATTCAGCGCACCTCTTTATAACGAATTTTCGTCGTTTAACGTTCGAGCCACTTTGGGGCCGGCTCCCCCCTTCCTTGACCGGGATTTCATCACCTGGTTCGGGTTGACTTAGCCAAGCATTTGTTCATTGACTGTTGACCGCGCTGCAGTTTGACCTAGCCGAGCTCCTTTGGGCGGTCTTGGCTTAGCCAGGCACTGTTCATTTGACTGTTGACCAGCTCTAGCCGAGCTCCTCTCGGCGTGCTTTGGGTCCAGGCTAGGTTTAGCCTTTTCGGTTCTACCAAATTTTTATTTTTTAAATTAAATTTTTAATTTCTAAAAGACCTGAACGGGCTGTTTTGGCGCCGGGTCAACCCGCCCATTGCTACAGTACATTTTCCCAAGACTTCGGCTATTTTAGGGTATTTTTGACGAATTTTTTAGCCAAAAATTTGACTATAAGTGTATAAAAATAATTTTGTATTCTTATAATATTATAAGTTAATTAAATGGCTATGAAAAGAAATTCGTAGAAAACGATTCCAAAATAATATTAAAAAATCAAATACCCATGTCTATACATTTTGTCAAATATGCTTGGCCCAAAAATCAAAATTCAGTATTAAATAATTTTATAAAATTTTTAAATGTTAATACTACTAGTGTGCCTCATAATCTCAAAGTTTGGACATATCAAATTCAAGAAAAATAAAAAGAAATTCAATTATAAAAAATCTTGTGCATGTCTCAAAATTCCTTGAAGTATGCCATGACCTCAAGGCCCTTAGAGACCATTATTTTAGACATCTAAAATACATGGCTTGATTTAATTAATTATTAACAATTTTACTTAAAATCAAGCCCAAATAAAATATACACATTTATGCTTGACTCATCAAACACAAGGGTGCAACAATCTCCCCCTTTTGATGATGGCAAGACATAAATGTAAAAGAATAAGTGTATTAAAATACAATTCATAGGGATAAAAATGTGCTCCCCCTATCTTGATAAGTGTATTAAAATACAATTCATAGGGATAAAAATGTGCTCCCCCTATCTTGATGCTCCCCCTCACTTCTAACTATTCTCCCCCTTTGACACCATTAAAAGGAAATACACCCTAAACAATGTGTAATATTCCTAATTGTGCCCTCAATATTTGAAATTGCTCCGAAGGTAAGGGTTTGGTAAAAATATCAGCCAATTCAAGTTTTAGTGGAGACATATTCCAATTCTACTAATCCTTTGGCTACTTGGTCTCTAATAAAATGATATCTAACATCTATGTGCTTAGTCCTAGAGTGATGAACTTGATTTTTAGCTAAGGCTAATGCACTTGTGTTATCAATTCTAATAGGTATATGTGTGACTTCTAAACCATAGTCTTGCAGTTGTTGTCTTAACCATAGTACTTGAGCAACACAACTACCAGCTGCAACATATTCCGCTTCGGTTGTTGACAGGGCTATACAATTTTGTTTTTTACTTGACCATGAAACAAGACAGTGTCCTAAAAATTGACATGTTCCTGATGTGCTCTTTCTATCCACTCTAGATCCCCTAAAATCTGAGTCTGTATAGCCAACTAGCTCACAAGAGAGTTCATTTCTAGGATACCATAATCCTAGTGTCATGGTTCCCTTCAAATATTTGAAAATTGCTTTAACACCTTTCAAATGACTTTCCTTTGGATTTGCTTGGAACCTAGCACATAATCCAACACTAAATAAAATGTCAGGTCTACTCGCTGTAAGGTATAATAAAGATCCTATAAGTCCTCTATAGAATTTTTGATCTATTGCTTTCCCTTGTTCATCTAGATCTAAGTGAATGGATTGATTCATGGGAATTTTTCTAGTTTTCATATTCTCATATCCATATTTTTTAAATAATTCTTTTACGTATTTTGTTTGAGAAATGAATATACCATCCTTTAGTTGTTTTATTTGTAACCTTAAGAAGAAATTTAGTTCACCCATCATGCTCATTTCAAATTCCTTAGTCATGAGATCTCCAAATTCTTTACACATTTCTTCTTTTGTACTACCAAAAAATAATATCATCAACATAAATTTGAACAATTAATAAATCATCTCCTAATGACTTTAGAAATAATGTAGTATCCGATTTACCTTTTCTAAAGCCACTATCTACTAGATAGTTACTCAACCTATGATACCATGCACGTGGAGCTTGCTTAAGGTCGTAAAGAGCTTTCTTAAGCTTATAAACATAATCACCTTGTGCATGATTCTCAAAACCTGGGGGGTTGTTCTACAAACACATCTTCTTCTATTATTCCATTCAAGAAAGCACTTTTTACATCCATTTGAAACAACCTAAAATTCTTATAACATGAATATGCTAGAAGTAATCTAATTGCTTCTAACCTAGCTACGGGTGCAAATGAATCCTCAAAATCAATACCTTCTATTTGACTATATCCCTTAGCAACAAGTCTAGCCTTATTTCTAATTATTACACCATTTTCATCTAATTTATTTTTATAGACCCATCTAGTACCAATTACTTGTTGATCACTAGGTCTTGATACTAATTCCCAAACTTGATTTCTTTCAAATTGGTCTAACTCTTCATTCATGGCTTGAACCCAATAATCATCTGTAAGGGCTTCTTCTATAGAATTGGGTTCAGAAAATGACACAAAGGCGCTATGATCTATATCTCTAATTGAAGCTCTAGTCTTCACTCCTTGATTCACATCTCCTATAATCAAATCCTTTGGATGTGAGGTTGCAAATTTCCATCCTTTAGATAGATTATTTTCCTTTTCATTTTCCTTTTCCATTTCTAGATTTTCTATTTTTCTTCATTTAAATCTAGATTTTTTACTAATTCTATTTCATCTTCTAAATGCTTTTCACTAACTAGTTGAATTGTCTCATCAAACACAACATGCATTGTTTCCTCTATTTTATGTGATTCTTGATTGAAAACTCTATATGCTTTCCTAATTGATGAGTACTCTAAAAAGATTCCAACACTTGCCTTTTCATCAAACTTTCCTAAATTTAATCTCTCATTTTTAAGAATAGTACACTTACAACCAAACACATGAAAATAACTTAGATTTGGTTTCTTCTTCCTTAGCAATTCAAAAGGAGTTTTCTTCAACTTTGGTCTCAAATTAACCCTATTTATAATGTAACATGCCGTGCTAATAGCTTCGGCCCAAAAATATTTGGGTGAATTGTATTCGGCTAACATTGTTCTACCCATCTCAATTAGTGTTCTATTCTTTCTTTCTACAATACCATTTTGTTGTGGTGTATATGGGCATGTGAATTGATGTTTGATTCCTTTCTCTTTACAAAACTCACTAAAATATTCATTCTTAAATTCACTCCATTATCACTTTATATACAAATTAATTTTAAACTATGTTGTCTTTCTAACTCTCTAATCAAATCTTCAAAGTTCTCAAAAGCTTCATTCTTATGTCTAAGGAAAAATACCCAAGTATATCTAGAAAAATCATCAACTATAACAAATCCGTATTGTTTTCCTCCTAAACTTAAAGGTTGTATTGGACCAAAAAGATCTAAGTAAATTTTTTCTAAAGGTCTACTAGTTGTTAATTCATTTTGAGATTTGAAAGAGGATTTAACTTGTTTTCCCTTTTGGCAAGATTCACAAAACTCCCAATTTGACTTACTTGGTTTTGGAAGGCCTCTAACTATATCTAATTTTGAAATCTTTTTCAAGGTGGAGTATCCTACATGACCTAATCTTCTATGCCATAATGAATTCTCATTAGATTGGGTCACTAGACATTCCAAACCACTAGCTTCTAATTGTTCAAAACTAACTACATATGTATCACATTTTCTTTTGCCTATAAGTAGTTCAACATTATTTTTCATAATTTTGCAAGCTTTTGTATTAAAAACAACATCAAATCCATTATCACAAAGTTGACTAATACTAATTAAATTAAATTCTAAGCCTTCTACTAAAAATACATTTGAAAGGGTAAAGTTTGTCGTACCTACATCTCCAATTCCAATGATTTTTTTCTTTGTGTTGTCTCCTAGGGTCACCTTCCTATTTGGGCCCGATCTCAAAGATTTGAATTTACTTTTGTCTCCAGTCATGTGTCTTGAACATCCACTATCCAATACCCAAGATGTGGATTTTGATTTTTTCTTGGTTTTAACTGTATAAGGTGTAAAATCTAAATTAGAAACATTCCACTAATTAAAATCATCAATTTAAGGTTTTTGAATATCCTAAACCTATCCTAAAATGTCTCCAAATATTTTGGAGACCTTTTCTTCTAAGTTTTATTCTTAGGAACCCAAGAAAGCTTGGGTTGAACACTAGATGGAACTTGCATGTTCTCTTTTTTAACAATCCATCTAACATTTTGTTTTGTACATACATATTTCTTCTAAAAAAACAATCTTTCATAGTATGTCCAAGTTTGCAACAATAAAAGCAAACAATGTTTGATGGCCTAGGCATGCTCAAATATCTAGGTTTTTTGTAATTGAAAGCATGTGAATGATAACAAGCATTTGATACATGTATATTTCTATTATCTATAGCATGCTCAAAAGATTGTATTTTTTATTTTAAGATTGAAATATCATGCTTCAAAGAGGTATTTTCAATAATAAGAGATGCCTTTTCATCACATATAAGTTGATTTTCTAATCTTTTCTTTTCATCTTCTTTCATGACAAAATCAAGCAATTCAATCTTTTCTTGTAACTCCTTTTTAATTTTTTATGTGCACTCATTAAGGAAGTTAAGGCATTCATAATTTCAATATAATTATTTTCAAGAATATCTCTTGTCCAAGAGCTTACCTCATTTTCTTCATCTTCTTCACTTGAAGATGTTGAAGATGCTTCATTTGCCATAAAACAAATCATTCCTTCTTCTCCTTTACTTGAGCTTGAAATGTCTGAATCTTCGGAGGCACTCCATGTAGCTTGAAATGCTTTCTTTTTCTTCAAGCTCTCCTTCTTCTTCTTCTTTTCTTCCTCCTTCACATGCTTGTTTTTGAGTTTTGGGCATTCCGGTTTTATATGACCGGTTTGACCACACTCAAAGCAAGTTGGTGGCCTCTTCCTCTCTTTATTGTTTTTCTTCTTCCATTTCCTATTAAGAAAGTTCTTTGCCAAATTTTTTGCTAAACCATTAATATGGAAACTTACCTCATCTTCCAAATCTGTGGAAGAAGTAGAAGTGGAGTCTGAATCATATTTAGTGGCTTTAAGGACCATAGGTTCTTCCTTCTTCCTTTCATGCTTTAACTTGCTTGTAGAAGTCTCTTCCGTTAGTCTCCTTGACATTTCTATTTCGGCAGTAAGAAGTTCCCCAAGGAGTTCATCCAATGAAAGTTTGCTAAGATCCTTAGCGGCTTTAATAGCGGTTGCAAGTGGATCAAATTCCTTTGGAAGGATTCTCAAAATTTTCCTCACAAGGTCACCATTTGAGAATGTCCTCCCAAGGTTTGCCAATCCATTTGTAATATCATTAAATCTCAAAAACATACTCTTAATACTTTCACTAGGATTCATTCTAAAAAGTTCATAGTCATGCGTGAGGATGTTGATTTTAGTCTCTTTCACTTGTGAGGTACCCTCATAAGTTACTTCGAGTTTCTTCCATACCTCAAAAGCCGTATGCAAATTCATGATTTGTGTAAACTCACTAGGAGAAATTCCACAATGAAGGTAGTTCAATGCCCTAGCATTTATTGAGCCAATCTCTTGTGCTCAACGTTAAGTTGACTAAAGGGCTTGACCTCATCAGTAGAAGAATCTCTAGGAAGTTCACAAGGCTTCGTCATGACTTCCCATAATTCCAAATCAATAGATTGAATGAAAATTCTAAAGCGATTTTTCCAATATAAGTAGAATTCTCCTTTGAATAATGGAGGCCGATTTGAGGAAAAACCTTCACATAAGGTTGCACTCATTTCGATCAAAGAGGAAGCCATACTAAATCACAAACACACAAAAAAAATTGTGAGAAAGCCTTCACTTAGCACAAGAGGATCTCCACGTGATGTTACTCACGTAATTTGGGGTTCCTTGCTCTGATACCAATTGAAGTGATTCGTGCTAAAGAAATCCCACAAGAGGGGGGGGGGTGAATTGTGTATTTAAATTCTTATAATTTCTGAAATTAAATTAAAAGACTTTAAGCAAAAGTAAAGAACATTGAACACACAAATTTTCAAGTGGTTCGACTCAAAACCGAGTCTACGTCCACCCCCAACCGGTGTTGGGAAAAATCCACTAAATTCTCCGATTACAAGTGAGGTTTTTCTTACGGTTCACCTCGAACCTACTTGGGATTTTTATTATGGCTAATCCCAAACCTACTTGAGTTTTTACCGGGCTCAACTCAAACCCGGGGCTTTAGCACAAACGCCGGGACGCCCTTGCCCCAAAACAAAAATACGAAAAATTGGCAAATGACTTAAGAAAAATTGGAGAAAAGAGGAGGCACACACAATTGTCGAATTAGAGGGATAGAGATTTAGAAATGATTGAAAAACCTCTAATTCCACTAGCTTTCTTGCCGCTTTGCTTCTAGAGCTCGAATGCGCCGATTTTGCTCGGATGCTTGTGTTTGAGATCTGAAAATCTTTTTAAACAATTTAGCAAAGGTTAAAACTAAAAATTACATAATTTTTCTATATTTATAAAGCTCAGATTTGAGCTCTAAAAACACCCCCAACGGCTCCAAAAATTAATTAGCCGTTTGGGCAACGGACGGAAAGCAGCCACCGTCCGATCCGGGCCCAAAAACGAACGGCGCAGATTGTTTACGCATTTTACCGTTCGGGCTTAATCCAGAGCGTTGGATCCGGGCGGACTTGATCTGAGCCATTTGATCCCGCGCACTGAACGAACGGCGTTGATTGACCTCGCGAAACAGCCGTTCGAATTTACTCTCGCCCGTTGGATCTGGGCGGGCTTGATCTGCGCCATTGGATTGCGCGCTGAACGAACGGCGCTGATTAGCCTCGCGAAACAGCCGTTAGAATTTACTCTCGCCCGTTGGATCTAGGCGGGCTTGATCTGCGCCTTTGGATCCGGCCGAAGTTATAAGGTGGGATTTTTTAGTCCCACACTACAGAAGCGAATTCAGCGCACCTCTTTATAACGAATTTTCGTCGTTTAACGTTCGAGCCACTTTGGGGCCGGCTCCCCCCTTCCTTGACCGGGATTTCATCACCTGGTTCGGGTTGACTTAGCCAAGCATTTGTTCATTGACTGTTGACCGCGCTGCAGTTTGACCTAGCCGAGCTCCTTTGGGCGGTCTTGGCTTAGCCAGGCACTGTTCATTTGACTGTTGACCAGCTCTAGCCGAGCTCCTCTCGGCGTGCTTTGGGTCCAGGCTAGGTTTAGCCTTTTCGGTTCAACCAAATTTTTATTTTTTAAATTAAATTTTTAATTTCTAAAAGACCTGAACGAGCTGTTTTGGCGCCGGGTCGACCCGCCCATTGCTACAGTACATTTTCCCGAGACTTCGGCTATTTTAGGGTATTTTTGACGAATTTTTTAGCCAAAAATTTGACTATAAGTGTATAAAAATAATTTTGTATTCTTATAATATTATAAGTTAATTAAATGGCTATGAAAAGAAATTCGTAGAAAACGATTCCAAAATAATATTAAAAAATCAAATACCCATGTCTATACATTTTGTCAAATATGCTTGGCCCAAAAATCAAAATTCAGTATTAAATAATTTTATAAAACTTTTAAATGTTAATACTACTAGTGTGCCTCATAATCTCAAAGTTTGGACATATCAAATTCAAGAAAAATAAAAAGAAATTCAATTATAAAAAATCTTGTGCATGTCTCAAAATTCCTTGATGTATGCCATGACCTCAAGGCCCTTAGAGACCATTATTTTAGACATCTAAAATACATGGCTTGATTTAATTAATTATTAACAATTTTACTTAAATCAAGCCCAAATAAAATATACACATTTATGCTTTACTCATCAAACACAAGGGTGCAACAATCTCCCCCTTTTGATGATGGCAAGACATAAATGTAAAAGAATAAGTGTATTAAAATACAATTCATAGGGATAAAAATGTGCTCCCCCTATCTTGATAAGTGTATTAAAATACAATTCATAGGGATAAAATTGTGCTCCCCCTATCTTGATGCTCCCCCTCACTTCTAACTATTCTCCCCCTTTGACACCATCAAAAGGAAATACACCCTAAACAATGTGTAATATTCCTAATTGTGCCCTCAATATTTGAAATTGCTCCGAAGGTAAGGGTTTGGTAAAAATATCAGCCAATTCAAGTTTAGTGGAGACATATTCCAATTCTACTAATCCTTTGGCTACTTGGTCTCTAATAAAATGATATCTAACATCTATGTGCTTAGTCCTAGAGTGATGAACTTGATTTTTAGCTAAGGCTAATGCACTTGTGTTATCAATTCTAATAGGTATATGTGTGACTTCTAAACCATAGTCTTGCAGTTGTTGTCTTAACCATAGTACTTGAGCAACACAACTACCAGCTGCAACATATTCCGCTTCGGTTGTTGACAGGGCTATACAATTTTGTTTTTTACTTGACCATGAAACAAGACAGTGTCCTAAAAATTGACATGTTCCTGATGTGCTCTTTCTATCCACTCTAGATCCCCTAAAATCTGAGTCTGTATAGCCAACTAGCTCACAAGAGAGTTCATTTCTAGGATACCATAATCCTAGTGTCATGGTTCCCTTCAAATATTTGAAAATTGCTTTAACACCTTTCAAATGACTTTCCTTTGGATTTGCTTGGAACCTAGCACATAATCCAACACTAAATAAAATGTCAGGTCTACTCGCTGTAAGGTATAATAAAGATCCTATAAGTCCTCTATAGAATTTTTGATCTATTGCTTTCCCTTGTTCATCTAGATCTAAGTGAATGGATTGATTCATGGGAATTTTTCTAGTTTTCATATTCTCATATCCATATTTTTTAAATAATTCTTTTACGTATTTTTTTTGAGAAATGAATATACCATCCTTTAGTTGTTTTATTTGTAACCTTAAGAAGAAATTTAGTTCACCCATCATGCTCATTTCAAATTCCTTAGTCATGAGATCTCCAAATTCTTTACACATTTCTTCTTTTGTACTACCAAAAATAATATCATCAACATAATTTGAACAATTAATAAATCATCTCCTAATGACTTTAGAAATAATGTAGTATCCGATTTACCTTTTCTAAAGCCACTATCTACTAGATAGTTACTCAACCTATGATACCATGCACGTGGAGCTTGCTTAAGGTCGTAAAGAGCTTTCTTAAGCTTATAAACATAATCACCTTGTGCATGATTCTCAAAACCTGGGGGTTGTTCTACAAACACATCTTCTTCTATTATTCCATTCAAGAAAGCACTTTTTACATCCATTTGAAACAACCTAAAATTCTTATAACATGAATATGCTAGAAGTAATCTAATTGCTTCTAACCTAGCTACGGGTGCAAATGAATCCTCAAAATCAATACCTTCTATTTGACTATATCCCTTAGCAACAGGTCTAGCCTTATTTCTAATTATTACACCATTTTCATCTAATTTATTTTTATAGACCCATCTAGTACCAATTACTTGTTGATCACTAGGTCTTGATACTAATTCCCAAACTTGATTTCTTTCAAATTGGTCTAACTCTTCATTCATGGCTTGAACCCAATAATCATCTGTAAGGGCTTCTTCTATAGAATTGGGTTCAGAAAATGACACAAAGGCGCTATGATCTATATCTCTAATTGAAGCTCTAGTCTTCACTCCTTGATTCACATCTCCTATAATCAAATCCTTTGGATGTGAGGTTGCAAATTTCCATCCTTTAGATAGATTATTTTCCTTTTCATTTTCCTTTTCCATTTCTAGATTTTCTATTTTTTCTTCATTTAAATCTAGATTTTTTACTAATTCTATTTCATCTTCTAAATGCTTTTCACTAACTAGTTGAATTGTCTCATCAAACACAACATGCATTGTTTCCTCTATTTTATGTGATTCTTGATTGAAAACTCTATATGCTTTCCTAATTGATGAGTACTCTAAAAAGATTCCAACACTTGCCTTTTCATCAAACTTTCCTAAATTTAATCTCTCATTTTTAAGAATAGTACACTTACAACCAAACACATGAAAATAACTTAGATTTGGTTTCTTCTTCCTTAGCAATTCAAAAGGAGTTTTCTTCAACTTTGGTCTCAAATTAACCCTATTTATAATGTAACATGCCGTGCTAATAGCTTCGGCCCAAAAATATTTGGGTGAATTGTATTCGGCTAACATTGTTCTACCCATCTCAATTAGTGTTCTATTCTTTCTTTCTACAATACCATTTTGTTGTGGTGTATATGGGCATGTGAATTGATGTTTGATTCCTTTCTCTTTACAAAACTCACTAAAATATTCATTCTTAAATTCACTCCCATTATCACTTATATACAAATTAATTTTAAACTATGTTGTCTTTCTAACTCTCTAATCAAATCTTCAAAGTTCTCAAAAGCTTCATTCTTATGTCTAAGGAAAAATACCCAAGTATATCTAGAAAAATCATCAACTATAACAAATCCGTATTGTTTTCCTCCTAAACTTAAAGGTTGTATTGGACCAAAAAGATCTAAGTAAATTTTTTCTAAAGGTCTACTAGTTGTTAATTCATTTTGAGATTTGAAAGAGGATTTAACTTGTTTTCCCTTTTGGCAAGATTCACAAAACTCCCAATTTGACTTACTTGGTTTTGGAAGGCCTCTAACTATATCTAATTTTGAAATCTTTTTCAAGGTGGAGTATCCTACATGACCTAATCTTCTATGCCATAATGAATTCTCATTAGATTGGG
Organism: Vanilla planifolia; assembly: GCA_023846275.1. Taxonomy (NCBI): domain Eukaryota; kingdom Viridiplantae; phylum Streptophyta; class Magnoliopsida; order Asparagales; family Orchidaceae; genus Vanilla; species Vanilla planifolia. Next base: position 290,608 of record JAIUJO010000536.1, on the reverse strand, counting down.
TCACTAGACATTCCAAACCACTAGCTTCTAATTGTTCAAAACTAACTACATATGTATCACATTTTCTTTTTCCTATAAGTAGTTCAACATTATTTTTCATAATTTTGTAAGCTTTTGTATTAAAAACAACATCAAATCCATTATCACAAAGTTGACTAATACTAATTAAATTAAATTCTAAGCCTTCTACTAAAAATACATTTGAAAGGGTAAAGTTTGTCGTACCTACATCTCCAATTCCAATGATTTTTTTCTTTGTGTTGTCTCCTAGGGTCACCTTCCTATTTGGGCCCGATCTCAAAGATTTGAATTTACTTTTGTCTCCAGTCATGTGTCTTGAACATCCACTATCCAATACCCAAGATGTGGATTTTGATTTTTTTCTTGGTTTTAACTGTATAAGGTGTAAAATCTAAATTAGAAACATTCCACTAATTAAAATCATCAATTTAAGGTTTTTGAATATCCTAAACCTATCCTAAAATGTCTCCAAATATTTTGGAGACCTTTTCTTCTAAGTTTTATTCTTAGGAACCCAAGAAAGCTTGGGTTGAACACTAGATGGAACTTGCATGTTCTCTTTTTAACAATCCATCTAACATTTTGTTTTTGTACATACATATTTCTTCTAAAAAAACAATCTTTCATAGTATGTCCAAGTTTGCAACAATAAAAGCAAACAATGTTTGATGGCCTAGGCATGCTCAAATATCTAGGTTTTTTGTAATTGAAAGCATGTGAATGATAACAAGCATTTGATACATGTATATTTCTATTATCTATAGCATGCTCAAAAGATTGTATTTTTTATTTTAAGATTGAAATATCATGCTTCAAAGAGGTATTTTCAATAATAAGAGATGCCTTTTCATCACATATAAGTTGATTTTCTAATCTTTTCTTTTCATCTTCTTTCATGACAAAATCAAGCAATTCAATCTTTTCTTTGTAACTCCTTTTTAATTTTTTATGTGCACTCATTAAGGAAGTTAAGGCATTCATAATTTCAATATAATTATTTTCAAGAATATCTCTTGTCCAAGAGCTTACCTCATTTTCTTCATCTTCTTCACTTGAAGATGTTGAAGATGCTTCATTTGCCATAAAACAAATCATTCCTTCTTCTCCTTTACTTGAGCTTGAAATGTCTGAATCTTCGGAGGCACTCCATGTAGCTTGAAATGCTTTCTTTTTCTTCAAGCTCTCATTCTTCTTCTTCTTTTCTTCCTCCCTTCACATGCTTGTTTTTGAGTTTTGGGCATTCCGGTTTTATATGACCGGTTTGACCACACTCAAAGCAAGTTGGTGGCCTCTTCCTCTCTTTATTGTTTTTCTTCTTCCATTTCCTATTAAGAAAGTTCTTTGCCAAATTTTTTGCTAAACCATTAATATGGAAACTTACCTCATCTTCCAAATCTGTGGAAGAAGTAGAAGTGGAGTCTGAATCATATTTAGTGGCTTTAAGGACCATAGGTTCTTCCTTCTTCCTTTCATGCTTTAACTTGCTTGTAGAAGTCTCTTCCGTTAGTCTCCTTGACATTTCTATTTCGGCAGTAAGAAGTTCCCCAAGGAGTTCATCCAATGAAAGTTTGCTAAGATCCTTAGCGGCTTTAATAGCGGTTGCAAGTGGATCAAATTCCTTTGGAAGGATTCTCAAAATTTTCCTCACAAGGTCACCATTTGAGAATGTCCTCCCAAGGTTTGCCAATCCATTTGTAATATCATTAAATCTCAAAAACATACTCTTAATACTTTCACTAGGATTCATTCTAAAAAGTTCATAGTCATGCGTGAGGATGTTGATTTTAGTCTCTTTCACTTGTGAGGTACCCTCATAAGTTACTTCGAGTTTCTTCCATACCTCAAAAGCCGTATGCAAATTCATGATTTGTGTAAACTCACTAGGAGAAATTCCACAATGAAGGTAGTTCAATGCCCTAGCATTTAATTGAGCCAATCTCTTGTGCTCAACGTTAAGTTGACTAAAGGGCTTGACCTCATCAGTAGAAGAATCTCTAGGAAGTCACAAGGCTTCGTCATGACTTCCCATAATTCCAAATCAATAGATTGAATGAAAATTCTAAAGCGATTTTTCCAATATAAGTAGAATTCTCCTTTGAATAATGGAGGCCGATTTGAGGAAAAACCTTCACATAAGGTTGCACTCATTTCGATCAAAGAGGAAGCCATACTAAATCACAAACACACAAAAAAATTGTGAGAAAGCCTTCACTTAGCACAAGAGGATCTCCCACGTGATGTTACTCACGTAATTTGGGGTTCCTTGCTCTGATACCAATTGAAGTGATTCGTGCTAAAGAAATCCCACAAGAGGGGGGGGGGGGTGAATTGTGTATTTAAATTCTTATAATTTCTGAAATTAAATTTAAAAGACTTTAAGCAAAAGTAAAGAACATTGAACACACAAATTTTCAAGTGGTTCGACTCAAAACCGAGTCTACGTCCACCCCCAACCGGTGTTGGGAAAAATCCACTAAATTCTCCGATTACAAGTGAGGTTTTTCTTACGGTTCACCTCGAACCTACTTGGGATTTTTATTATGGCTAATCCCAAACCTACTTGAGTTTTTACCGGGCTCAACTCAAACCCGGGGCTTTAGCACAAACGCCGGGACGCCCTTGCCCCAAAACAAAAATACGAAAAATTGGCAAATGACTTAAGAAAAATTGGAGAAAAGAGGAGGCACACACAATCGTCGAATTAGAGGGATAGAGATTTAGAAATGATTGAAAAACCTCTAATTCCACTAGCTTTCTTGCCGCTTTGCTTCTAGAGCTCGAATGCGCCGATTTTGCTCGGATGCTTGTGTTTGAGATCTGAAAATCTTTTTAAACAATTTAGCAAAGGTTAAAACTAAAAAATACATAATTTTTCTATATTTATAAAGCTCAGATTTGAGCTCTAAAAACACCCCCAACGGCTCCAAAAATTAATTAGCCGTTTGGGCAACGGACGGAAAGCAGCCACCGTCCGATCCGGGCCCAAAAACGAACGGCGCAGATTGTTTACGCATTTTACCGTTCGGGCTTAATCCAGAGCGTTGGATCCGGGCGGACTTGATCTGAGCCATTTGATCCCGCGCACTGAACGAACGGCGTTGATTGACCTCGCGAAACAGCCGTTCGAATTTACTCTCGCCCGTTGGATCTGGGCGGGCTTGATCTGCGCCATTGGATTGCGCGCTGAACGAACGGCGCTGATTAGCCTCGCGAAACAGCCGTTAGAATTTACTCTCGCCCGTTGGATCTAGGCGGGCTTGATCTGCGCCTTTGGATCCGGCCGAAGTTATAAGGTGGGATTTTTTTAGTTCCCACACTACAGAAGCGAATTCAGCGCACCTCTTTATAACGAATTTTCGTCGTTTAACGTTCGAGCCACTTTGGGGCCGGCTCCCCCCTTCCTTGACCGGGATTTCATCACCTGGTTCGGGTTGACTTAGCCAAGCATTTGTTCATTGACTGTTGACCGCGCTGCAGTTTGACCTAGCCGAGCTCCTTTGGGCGGTCTTGGCTTAGCCAGGCACTGTTCATTTGACTGTTGACCAGCTCTAGCCGAGCTCCTCTCGGCGTGCTTTGGGTCCAGGCTAGGTTTAGCCTTTTCGGTTCAACCAAATTTTTATTTTTTAAATTAAATTTTTAATTTCTAAAAGACCTGAACGGGCTGTTTTGGCGCCGGGTCGACCCGCCCATTGCTACAGTACATTTTCCCGAGACTTCGGCTATTTTAGGGTATTTTTGACGAATTTTTTAGCCAAAAATTTGACTATAAGTGTATAAAAATAATTTTGTATTCTTATAATATTATAAGTTAATTAAATGGCTATGAAAAGAAATTCGTAGAAAACGATTCCAAAATAATATTAAAAAATCAAATACCCATGTCTATACATTTTGTCAAATATGCTTGGCCCAAAAATCAAAATTCAGTATTAAATAATTTTATAAAATTTTTAAATGTTAATACTACTAGTGTGCCTCATAATCTCAAAGTTTGGACATATCAAATTCAAGAAAAATAAAAAGAAATTCAATTATAAAAAATCTTGTGCATGTCTCAAAATTCCTTGAAGTATGCCATGACCTCAAGGCCCTTAGAGACCATTATTTTAGACATCTAAAATACATGGCTTGATTTAATTAATTATTAACAATTTTACTTAAAATCAAGCCCAAATAAAATATACACATTTATGCTTGACTCATCAAACACAAGGGTGCAACAGAAGGTGAGGAGAAAGAAGAACAAGAGGGAGAGGAAGATGAGGATGAAAAGGATGGAGAAGAAGGAAAAGATGAGGGAGAAGTTACGAAAGAAGAAGAAGAAGAAGACATGGATTAGGGATTAGGGATTAGGGATCAAAGGTTAAGGGTTAGGGACTAAACATATTGTATTAGGGATTGATGAAGAAGAGCTTACTTATTAAAGTTTAGTGAACAAGGATTATGAACTAAGGCATTTATTATTAAGGATTACGATTTTGAGATTAATGATTTATGATTAAGGATTAAGGATTAAGTAATAGGGATTAAAGAATAGAGATCAAGGATTAAGGATTAAAGATTCAAGATTAGGGATATTAGATTCAAGATTATAGATTAGGGATTAGAGATAAAGGGATTAAGAATTAGAAATTAGGAAAAAAAGGAGAAAGAAGAAGGAAAGGGAGAAGAGTAAGAGAAGAAGAAGAAGAAAAAGAAGGTGAAGAACTAGAAGAAGAAGAAGAAGAAGAAGAAGAATTAGGAGAAGATGATGATGATGAAGACGAAAAAGAAGAAGAAGACGAAGAAGAGGAAGACGAGGATGAAGAAGAAGAAGAAGAGGAACAAGAAGAAGAGAAGAACTAAAAGAAAGGGAAGAAGAAGAAGCAGAAGAAGGAGAAGAAGAAGAAGAAGAAGAAGAAGAAATAGAAAGAGAAGAAGTAGAAGAAGAAGGAGAAGAAGAAGTAGAAGAAGAGGAAGAAAAAGAAGAAGAAGAAGGGGAAGAAGAAGAAGAAGAGGAAGAAAAAGGAATATAAGATGAAGAAGAATAAGAACAAGAAGGAAGAAGAAGAAGAAGAAGAAGAGAGAAAGAAGAAAAACAAGTAGAGGAAGAAGAAGAAGAAAAACAAAATGAGGAAAAAGAAGGAGATGTAGAAAAAAGAAGAACACGAAGAAGAGGAAGAAGGGGAAAAAGAAGAAGAAGAAGATGATGAGGAAGAAGAAGAAGAAGAAAAAAAAAGAAGGTGAGGAAGAAGAAGAAGAAGGTGAAGATGAGGAAGAAGAAGAGGAAGAAGAAGACGAAGAGGAAGAAGATAAAGAATAATTAGAAGAAGAAGAGGAAGAAGAGATGGATAAGCAATTAGAGATAAGGGGTAAAGGGTTAGGGATTAGAGTTTAGGGAATATGGAATGATGAATTAGGGATTGTTTATGAAGAAATCATGATTAAAGAATGAGGAGAGAGAGATTAGGGAGTAAGGATTAAGGATTTAGGAGTTAGCAATTAGGGATTAGGGCTTATGGATTAGGGATTATGTATTAGGGAGTAGAGATTTTGGAGAAAGTAAAAGGGGATTGGGATTAGTGATTAAGGATTAGAGATTAGGGAT
>JAIUJO010000536.1:265000-280000 GCA_023846275.1 Vanilla planifolia | reverse complement strand
TAGAAGAAGAAGAAGAAGAAGAAGAAGAAGAAGAACAAAAAGACGAAGAAGAAGAAGAGGAAGATGATGATGAAGAAGAAGATGATGAAGAACATAAAGAAGAGCATAAGAAAAAGAAGAACAAGATGAAGATGACAAAGAAGAAGAAGAAGAGGAAAATGAAGAAGAAGAAGAAGAGTAAGAAATAGAAGAAGAAGAAGAAAAAGAAGAAGGAGAAGAAGAAGAACAAAAAGAAAAAGAATAAGGAGAAATGGAAGAGGAAGAAGGAGAAGAAGGAAAACAACTAAAGGAAGAAGAAGAGGAACAAGAAGAAGAAAAAAAGTAGAAAGTGAAGGAGAAGAAGTAGAGGAAAAAAAGAAGTGGAAGAAGAAGAAGATGTAGTATAACTAAAAGAACAAGAAGAACAAGAAGAATAAGAAGAATAAGAAGAAGAAGAGGGAGAAGAAGTTGAAGAAGATTAAAAAGAAGTAGTACTAAAATAAGAAGAAGAAGGAGAAGAAGAAGAAGGAGAGGAGAAGAGGAAGGAGAAGAAAAAGGAGAAGAAGATGAAGAAGAAGGAGAAGGAGAAGAAGAAGAAGAAGAAGAAGAAGAAGAAGAAGAAGAAAAATAAGAAGAAGAAGAAGAAGAAGAATAAGAATAAGAGATAGAAGAAGAAGGAGAAGAAGAAGAAGAAGAAATAGAAATGAAAGTGTTGGAAGAAGAAGAAGGAGAAGAAGAAGAAGAAGAGGGAGATTAAGAAGAAGAAGAAGAAGGAGAAGAAGAAGAAGAAGAGGAGAAGGAGGAAGAAGAAGAAGAAGAAGAAGAAGTGTAGAAGAAAAAGAAGAAGATGATGAAGAAGAGGAAGAAGGGGAAGAAATAGAAGAAGAAGAAGGAGAAAAAGAACGAGAAGAAGAATAAGTAGTAAAAGAAGGAGAAATAGAAAAGGAACAAGAGGAAGAAAATGAAGGAGAATAAGAAGAAGAAAAGGAAGAGGAAGAAAAAAATCAAGTAGAGGAAGAAGAAGAAGAGGAAGAAGAAGAGGAAGGAGAAGAAGTAGAAAAAGAGCAAGAAGAAAATAAAGAAGAAGAAGAAGAGAAAAAAGAAGAAGATTTAGTACAAGAAGAAGAAGAAGAAGAAGAAGAAAAGGAAGATGAGGAAGATGTGGAAGAATTGGAAGAAGAAGAAGACCAAAAAGCAAAAAAAGAAGAAGAAGAAGAGTTAGAAGAAGTAGATAAAGAAGAGGAAGAAGTGGTGAATTAAGGACTAGGGTTCAAGGGTTAGGCATTAGTGATTTAGGAATGAAGGATTAGGGATTAGGTATCTTGCAATATAGATTAAAGATTGAGGAAAGGATTAGGGATTAGGGATTCGAGAGTTATCAATTAAAGATTTGGGTTTAGAGATTTGGGATTAGGGATTAAATTGTAGGGATTAGAGATCATAGATTAGGTATTAAGAATAAGGGATTAGGGATTCAGTATTAAGGATTAGTGTTTTAGAATTAGAGATTGAGATTAAAGATTAAGGATTCGAGATTAATGATAGATAAATAATTAAGCATTAAAGATTAGGCATTAGGGATTAGGGAAAAGGAAAAAGGGAGAAGGAATAAGGGAGAAGAAAGAAAGAAGAAAGAAGAAAAAAGAAGGAAGAAAGAAGAAGTGGGGGAAGAAGAAGAGGAAGAAGAAGAAGAAGAAGAAGAAGAAGAAGAAGAAGAAGAAAAGGAAGAAGAATAAGAAGAATAAAGGAGTAAGGAAGAAATAAGGAAGATGGAAGGAAGGATGAAGGATGAAGAAAGAACGAAGAAGAAAGAAGAAAGAAGAAAGAAGAAAGTTGGAAAAAGAAGAAGAAGATAAAAAGGAAGAGGAAGGAGAAGGAGGACAAGTGGATAAGGAGAAAGATGAGTAGAAGGTGATAGAGAAGGAGTAGTAGGTGGTGGACAACGAGAAAGAAGAGGAGATTAAGAAGAATATGGTGAAGGAGAAGGAGAAGGAGAAAGAGGAGTAGAAGAAGAAGAAGGAGAAGGAGAAAGACAAATAGAAGGTGAAGGAGAAGAAGAAAGAGATGATGATGAAGAAGAAGAAGAAGAAAAGAAAAAGCAGAAATAGAAGAAGAAGAAGAAGAAGAAGAAGAAGTAGAAGAAGAAGAAGTAAAAAATGAAGAATAAGAAGAAGAAAAACAAGAAGATGAAGAAGAAGAAGAAGAAGAAGAAGAGGAAGAGGAAGAGGAAGAAGTAGGTAAGGAAGAAGTGTAAGAAGAGAAGAAAGAAGAAGAAGAAGAAGTAGAGGAAGAAGAAGGTAAGGAAGAAGTGGAAGAAGAGAAGGAAAAAGAATAAGAAGAAAATAAGGAGGAAGAAGATGAAAAGGAGCAAGAGGAAGAAGAAGATGAAGAAGAAGAAAAAGAAGTAGAAGAGGTGATATATCAGAGATTAACGATTAGAGGTTAAGGACAGAGGATAAGGGATTAGGGATGACGGTATAGGGACTACGGATTAAGGATTAGAGATTAGTGGTTACGGATGTATGATTTAGGATTAGATATTAGAGTTTAGAGATTAGAGATTATTTGATTAAGATTAGTGTTAAAGATTAGGGATTAGACAATAAGGATTAAGAATTTATGATTAAAGATTAAGGATTTAAGGATTAAGAATTGGAGATTAGGGATTCTGGATAAGGGATTAGAGATTAGTGTTTAAGGATTAAGTATAATGGATTAAAGTTTAGGAATTAAAGATTAAGGATTGGAGGTAAGGGATTAAAGATCAAGAATTAGAGATTAGGGATGGATAGGGATTAAGGATTAGCAATTAAGGAGTTGGGAGATGGAAGAAGGAAGAAGGAAGAAAGAAGAAAGAAAAAAAGAAGAGGAGGAGGAGCAAAAAGAAAAAGAAGAAGAAGAAAAGGAAGAAGAAGAGGAAGAATAAAGAAGAAGGAAGAAGAAAGAAGGAAGAAAGAAGGAAGGAGGAAGGAGGAAGGAAGAAGGAAGATCAAAGAAGTAGGAAGGAAGAATTAAGAAGAAAGAAGAAAGAAGAAAAAAGGGAAAAGAAGAAGAGTTAGAAGAAGAAGAATAATAAGGAGAAAGAGAAGGAGAAGGAGGATGAGGAGGAGGAAAAGGAGGAGGGGAAGGAGAAAGAGAAGGAGAAGGAGATGGAGAACGAGAAAGAGAAGGAGAAGGAGAAGAATAAGAACAAGGAGAAAAAGAAGGAGAAGGAGGATGAGGAGTAGAAGGAGGAAAATGTGGAGTTGAAGGAGAAAAAGAAGGAGAAGGAGATGGAGAACGAGAAAGAGAAGGAGGAGGAGTAGGAGAAGGAGATGGAGAAGGAGAAGGAGAAGGAGAAAGAGAAAGAGAAGGAGAAGGAGTAGAAAAAAGAGAAACTAAAGATGAAGAAGAATAATAAGAAATAGAAGAAGAAGAAGGAGGAGGAGGATAAGAAAAAGAAAAAGAGGAACAAGAAGAACAAGAAAAGAAGGAGAAAGAGAAGAAGAAGAAAAACTAGAGGAAGAAGAAGAGGAAGAAGAACAAGACAAGAAAGATGTAAGAAGAAGAAGAAGAAGAGAAAGTTGTGGAAGAAAAAGAAGAAGAAGAGCAAAAAGAAGAAAATATGGAAGAAGAAGAGGAAGAAGAAGAGAAAGAAAAATAAGAAGAACAAAAAGATGAGATGGATTAGGGATTACGAATTAAAAGGGGATAGATTAAGGAATCTAGATTGGGGAATGCGGATTACAGATTAGGGAGGGATGGATTATGGATTAGAGATTAGGTATTATGGATTAAGGATTAGGGATTTGGGATTAGAGAGAGGGATTAGGTATTAAGCAATACAGATTAGGACTAAGGATAATGAATTATGGATTAGCAATTGGGGATTAGGGCTTTAGTGTTAAGGATTAAGCATTAGAGAGTAGGGATTATCGAATAATTAATAGGAATAGGGATTAAGGATTAGATATTAAGGACAAAGGGATTAATGGTTAAAGATTATAAATTTTGGATTAAGGTTGAAGGAATTAACTATTTAAGATTGAGGATTTAGGATTAGGAATTATGGATATGGGAATAGAGAATTGAGATTAATGACAAGGGATACGAGATTAAGGATTAGCAATTAAAGACTAGAGATTAATGATTAGAGATTAAGAATTAAGGGATTAATTATTAAGGATTAGGGATTTGTAATTCAAGATTTGGGATTAAGGATCAACGAATATAGATTAGGGTAAGAGATTAGAGATTTGTGATTAGGGATGTAGGATTTTGGATTTGATATTAGAGATTAGGGATTAGAGATTAATGGATTAGTATTAACATTAGAGACTAGGGATTAGGGATTAGAGATTAATGTATTAGTATTAACATTAGAGACTAGGGATTAGGGATTATAGGTTATAGATTAAAGATTAGGGATTAGGTATTAAGTATTAAATTTTAGAAAGGAATTAAAGATTAAGGGTTGGAGATTAGCGATGGATCAATGATTATGGATTAAAGATTAGGAATTAAGGATTAAGGATTAGTGACAAGAAAGAAGGACAAATGAAGAAGGGAGAATGAAGAAGAAGAAAAGGAGGAAGAAGAAGAAAAAGAGGAAGAAGAAAAAAAGAAAGAAGAAGAAAGAAGATAAGAAGAAGGCAAGAGGAAAGAAGAAGGAAGATGGAAGAAGGAAGGAGGAAGGAAGTAGGAAGAAGAAAGAAGAAAGAAGAAAGAAGAAAGAAGATAGAAGAAAAAAGAAATAAGAATGAACAAAGAAGGAAGAAGAGAAAGAAGAAGAAGAATAAGGAGAAGGAGAAGAAGAAGAAGAAGAAGAAAAGGAAGAAGAAGAAGAGGAAGAAGAAGTAGAAGAAGAAGAAGAAGAAAAAGAAGAAGTAAAGTCAGAAGAAGAAAGAAGAGGGAGAAGAAGAAGAAGAGGAGGAGGAAGAAGAAGAAGAAGAGGAAGAGGAAAATGAGGAAGAAGGGGAAGAAAATGAAGAAGAAGAAAATAAGGTAGATGATGAAGAAGAAGAGGATAAAGAAGAAAGAGAAGATGAGCAAAAAGCAGTAGAATAGGTAGACGAGGATGAAGTGATGGATTAGGAATCAGGGGTTACTAGCGATTAGGGATAACGAAGGAAGGGATTAGGGATTAGATATTAGGGATTATCATTTAGGGATTAATGATCAGGGACAAGGGATTATGGATTAGCAATTAGGTATTCGTGTTTAGGGATTAAGGATTAGGGATTAAAGTGTTAGGACTAAGAAATAAGTAAAATGGGATTAGGGATTAAGGATTTTGACGGAGAGATTAATGAAATAGTAATTGATGATTAGGGATTAGAGATTTAGGATTAAAAGGTTAATTACTAAAGATTATGGATTAGGAATTTAGGATTAGGGATTAAGGAATAGGGTTTTTGGATTATCAAGGATTAGAGATTAGTGATTAGAGATTACAGATTAATGATCAGAGATTAAATGGTTATAATTAGGATAAAGGTTTAAGGATTAAAAAAAAGAGATAAGGGATTAGAAATTAGAAATTAGGATGGAAGGGATTTGAATTAAGCATTAGAGATAAAAGACTAGAGATTAGGAATTAGTGATTAGAGATTAGGGATTATAGATTAGGGTTTAAGGATTAGGGATAAGATAAAGAATTAGAGATCAACGATTAAGTATTTGGGATTAGGGATGGATTGGGGATCAAGAAAGAAGAAGAGGAAGAAGAAGTAGTAGAAGAAGAAGAAGAAAAAGAAGTAGAAGATGAAGAAATAGGAGAAAAAGAAGAATAAAAATAACAAAAGGAAAAAGGAGGTGAAGAAGAAAAATAAGAAAAAAAAGAAGGAGAAGACGATGAAGAAGAAGTTGAAGAAGAAGATGATAGAGAAGAAGACAAAAAAAAGAGGAAAAAGAAAATGAAGAAGAAGAAGAAGAGGAAAAGGAAGAAGAAGAAGAAGAAGAAAAAGAAAGAGAAGAAGAAGAAGAAGAAGTATAAGAAGTAGAAGAGCAAGAACAAGAAAATAAAGAAGAGGAAGAAGAAGAGAAAGAAGAAGTGTAAGAAGAGAAAGACAAAGAAGATGAAGAAGAAGAAGAACAAGAAGATGAGGAAGAAGAAGAAGAAGGGGAAGAAGAAGAAGAAGAAGAAGAAGAGGAAGATGTAGAAGAAGAAGAAGTAGAAGAAGAAGAGAAGAGGAAGAAGAGAAAGAAAGGTTAAAAGAAGAAGAAGAAGAATAAGAGGAAGAAAAGAAGAAGAAGGTGATGAGGAAGAGGAAGAAGGAGAAGAAGAAGAGGAAGAGTAAAAAGAATAAGGAGGAGGAGAAGAAGAAGAAGAATAAGAAGAAGAAGAAGAAGAATAAGAAGGAGAAGAAAGAGAAGAAGGTGAGGAGCAAGAAAATGAAGAAGATAAAGAACAAGAATAGTAAGATGAAGAGGGAGAAGAAGAATAATAATAATAATAATAAAAATAATAAGAGGAAGAAGAAAAAGAAGAGGAATAAGAAAAGAAGAAGAATTAGAAGAAGAAGTGGAAGAAGAAGAAGAAGAAGAAGAACAAGAACAAGAAGAAGAAGCAGAAGAAGATGAAGAAGAAAAGGAATTAGAAGAAGGAAAAGAAAAAGAGGAAGAAGAAGAACGAGAGTGGGGAATAAGAGGAAGAAGAAGAAGAAGACATTGATGAAGACGCAGAAGAAAAAGAAGAGGGGAAGAGGAAGAAGAAATAATAATCGAAGAAAAAGAGGATGAAGAGATGGATTAGGAATTAATGATTAAGGATTAGGGATTTGGGAATAAGGAGTAAAGATTAGGGAGTGGGAATTATAGGTTATGAAGAAGAAGGAGAAGAAGTAGTTGATGAACACGAAGAAGAAGAAGAAGAAAAAGAAGAACAAAATAAAGAAAAGGATGAAAAAGAATAAGAACAAGAAGAAGACAAAGAAGAAGTAGTAGAAAAAGAAGAGGAAGATAAGCAATAAGAAGAAGAAGAAGAAGAATAAGAAGAAGAAGAAGAACAAGAAGAAGAAGAGGAAGAAGAAGAAGAAGAGGAGGGGGAGGAAGAGGGAGAAGAAGAAGAAGATGAAGGAGAAAAGTAAGAGGAGGAAGAAGAACAATAACAAGAAGAAGAAAAAGAGGAAGTATAAGTTGAAGAAGAAGAAGAAGTAGAGAAAGATGAAGAGGAAGAAGAAGAAGAAGATGATGAGGATGAAGAAGAAAAAGAAGAACAAAAAGAAGATAAGAAGAAAAAGAAGAAGAAGAAGTAGAAGAAGAGGAAGAAGAAGGAGAAGAAGTAGTAGTAGAAGAAGAAGAAATAGAACAAAAAGCAATAGAAGAAGACAAAGAAGGAGAAGAAGAAAAAGAAGAAGAAGAAGAAGAAATGGTAGAGGAAGAAGAAGACAAAGGAGATAAAAATTAAGAATTTAGGATTAAGGGTTAAGGATTAGAGAATAGGGATTAGGGTTTATAGATTAGAGATTAGAGGTTAAGGATTTATGATTTAAGATTATAGATTAGAGATTAAGGATTAGAGATTGAAGGAATAAGATTAGCATTAGAGATTAAGATTAGGGATTAAGGATTAATGATTAATGTTAGGGATTATGTATTAGAGATTTGGGATGACGAATATGGGTTATTGATTAGGACATAGGGATTAGGTATTAAGGAATAAAGTTTAAGGATTTGAGATTTAGTATTAGAGATTAGAGATTATGGATTAAGGATTAGCAATTAAGGATGAGGGATTAGGGATTAAGAATTACGGGTTATGGATTAGGGATTTAGAATTAAGGGTTAAGGATTTGGGTTTTAAGGATTAGGGATTGGAGATTATGGATTATGGATTAGGAATTATGGATTTAGGATGGATTAGGCATTAGAGATTAGGGATTCGTGAGCAATGGTCTAGGCATTATAGATTTAGAGATGAGAGATTAAGGAGAGAGGGATTAAGGATAAGGATTAGGGAATAAAGATTAATAATTATTAAGTAAAAGGAGAAGGAGAAGATGAAGAAGACGAAAAAAGAAGAAGAACAAGGAGAAGAAGAAGAAGACGATGATGAAGAGGAAGATGATGATGAAGAAGAGGAAGAAAAAGAATAAGTAGAAGAAGAAGAACAACAAGAACAACAAGTAGAAGATGACAAAGAAGAAGAAGAAGATGAAGAAGTAGAAAATGAGGAAGAAGAAGAAGAAGAAGTAGAGGTAGTAGAAGAAGATGAAGTAGAACAAGAAGAAGAAAAAGATGAATAAAAGGAAGAAGAAGAAGAAGAAAAACAAGTAGAGTAGGGGGAAGAAGAAGAAGAAGAAAAAGAACAAGAAGAAAAAGAAGAAGCAGAAAAAAAGGAAAAAGAAGAAGAGCAAGAAGAAGATGATGTAGAAGAAAAAGAAGAAGACGAAGAAGGAGAAGCAGAAGAAGATGGGGAAGAAGAAGAAGAAAAAGAAGAAGAAGAAGAGAAAGAAGAAGAAGAAGAGGAATAAGTAGAAGAAGAAAAGAAGAAGGGGAAAATGAGGAAGAAGAGGAAGAAGTAGAAGACAAAGATAGGGGAGAAGAAAAACAAAACAAAGAAGAAGAAAAGAGGAAAACGAAGAAGAAGAAGAAAAAAAGGAAAAAGAAGAAGAGCAAGAAGAAGATGATGTAGAAGAAAAAGAAGAAGACGAAGAAGGAGAAGCAGAAGAAGATGGGGAAGAAGAAGAAGAAAAAGAAGAAGAAGAAGAGAAAGAAGAAGAAGAAGAGGAATAAGTAGAAGAAGAAAAGAAGAAGGGGAAAATGAGGAAGAAGAGGAAGAAGTAGAAGACAAAGATAGGGGAGAAGAAAAACAAAACAAAGAAGAAGAAAAGAGGAAAATGACGAAGAAGAAGATGAACAAAGAGAAGTAAAAGAGGAAGAGGAAGAGGAGACAACTTAGGGATTTATGATTGGGGGATTGGGATTTGGGACTACGGTTTAATGTTTGAAGGATTAGGGATTAGAAATTAAAGATTAAGGAATTAATGATTAGGGATTAAGAATTAAGGGATTAATTATTAAGGATTAGTGATTAAAGTTTAGGGATTTAAGATTAAGGATTAGAGATTAGAGAATAGTGATTAGGGATAGCTATTAAATATTAGAAATAAGAGATGTAGGATTTAGGATAGAGATTAGGAATTGGTGATTAGAGATAAAGGGAATAGAGATTAAGGATTAGGGAGAAAGAAGAAGGAGAAGGAGAAGAGTAAGACAACGAAGAAGAAAGGGAGGTGAAGAAGTAGAAGAAGAATATGAAGAAAGAAGAAGAAGAAGGGGAAGATGAAGAGGAAATAGAAGAAGAAGAAGAAGAAGAGGAAGATGAAGAAGAAGAACAAGAATAAAAAGAAGAGAAGAAGAAAAAGAATAACAATAATAATAATAATATTAATAACAATAAATAATAATAATAATAATAATAATAATAGTAGAAGAAGAAGACGAAGTAGAAGATGATGGAGAAGAAGAAGAAAAAGAAATAGAAGAGGAAGAAGAAAAAGATGAAAAAGAAGAAAAACAAGTCAAGGAAGAAGAAGAGGAAGAGGATTAGGATCAAGTAGAAGAAGAAGAAAAAAAGAAGAAGAAGAAAAAGAAGAAGAGTAGAAGAAGAAGAGCAAGAAGAAGAAGCAGAAGAAGAGGAAGAAAAAGAAAAAGAAAAGGAAGAAGAAGAAGAAGAAGAAGAGAAAGAAGAAGATCAAGAAGAAGAAGAAGATGTGGAAGCATATGAGGAAGATGGATTAAATGATTAGATTAGGGATTAGAAATTTGAAATTAGGGATTAAATGATTAAGGTTTAACTATTAAGGATTAGGGATTATGGATTAGGGTTTAGGGATTATGAATTAGGGATCAGAGGTTAGATATTAAGATAAGAATTAAGGATAAGGACTCAAGATTAGAAACTATGGATTAATGATTAGGGATTAAGAATTAGAGATTAGGTATTAGGTATTAAATATTAAGGATTTTGGATTAGGGGTTAAGGATTAGAGAGAAAGATGAAGGAGAAGGAAAAGAGTAAGAAGAAGAAGAAGAAATAAAAAGTGAAAAAGTAGAAGAAGAAGAAGAAGAGAAAGAAGAATAGAAAGATGAAGAGGAAGAAGAAGAAGAAGAAGAAAAAGAAGAAGAGGAAGATGATGAAGAAAAGGAATGGAAGAAGAGAAGAAGAAGTAGAAGAAGAAGAAGAAGAAGAATAAGAAGAAGATGGGGGAGGAGAATAAGAAGCAGAAGAAGAAGTTGAAACAGAAGAAGAAGAAAAAAAGAAAAAGAAAACGGAGGACGAGAGGAAGAAGAAGAAATAGAGGAAAAAAAATAAGAAGAGGAATAAGTATAAGAATAAGAAGGAGGAGGAGGTGGAGGAGGAGGAGGAGGAGAAGAAAGAGAAGAAAAAGAAGAAGAAGAGGACCAAGAAGAAGTAAAAGAAGATGAAGAAGAAGAAGGAGAAGAAGAAGACAAAAAAGAAGAAGAGGAAGAAGGCATAGAAGAAGAAGAAGAATAACAACAATAATAATAATAATAATAATAATGGGAAGAAGAAAAAGAAGAAAAAGAAGAAAAAGAAGAAGAAGTGGAAGAGAAAGAGGAAGATGATGAAGAAGAAGAAGAAGTAGTAGAACAAGAAGAAGAAGAAAGAAGAAAGGAGAAAGAAAAAGGAACAAAGAAGATTCGCAAAGGAAGAAAGAAGAAGGAAGAAGGAAGAAGGAAGAGGAAGAAGGAACAAGGAAGAAATAAGAAGGAAGAAGGAATAAGGAACATGGAAGATAGATGAAGGAAGAAGAAGAATAAGAAGAGGAAAAGGAAAAGGATGAGGAAGTGGAAGAGCTAGGAGAAAACAAAAAGGAACAGGAAGAACGAGTAGAGGAAGAAGAAGATGGAGAAGACGAAGGAGAAGAAGAAGAAAAGAAAAAAGTAGAGAAAGAAGTAGAAGAAAAAAGGAATATTAAGAAGTCAAAGAAGAAGAAGAAGATGAAGATGATGAAGAAGAAACAGAAGAAGAACACGAAGAACAAGAAGAGGACGAAGAAGAAGAAGTAGAAGATAAAAGGAAGAAGAAGAAGAAGATGATGAAGAAGTTAATGATGAAGAAGAAGTAGAAGAAAAGAAGAAGAAGAAGAAGAAGAAGAAGAAAAAGAAGAAGTAGAAGAAGAAGAAGAAGAAGAAAAGGAGAATACAAAAAATAAGTAGTAGTAAAAGAAGAAGAAATAGAGGTGGAAGAAGAACATGATGAAAAGAAGAACTACAAGAAGAAGAAGAAGAAAAAGAAATAGAAGAAGAAGAAGAAGAGAAAGAAAATGAAGAACATAAAGAAGAAAAGAAGAAGAAGAAAAGGAGGAGGAAGAAGAAGAAGAAGAAGAGGTAGAAGAAGTAAAAGAAGAAGAACGACAAGAAGAAGAAGTGGAAGAAGAAAAAGAAGAAGAACAGAAGAAAAAAAAATAAGAGAAGGAAAAGGCGAAGAAGAAAAGGAAGAAGATGTAGAAAAAGAAGTAGAAGAGGAAAAAGAAGAAGAAGAAGAAGAAGAGCAAGAAGAAGATGATGAAAAAAGAAAGAAGAAGAAGAAGAAGAAGAAGAAGTAGAAGAAAAAGAAAGCAGAAGAGTAAGGAAAGAAAAAAAGAAGTAATTGAAAAGATGGAAGAAGGAAGAAAGAAGAAGGAAGAAGGAAGAAGGAAGAAGGAAGAAGATGAAGAAGAAAAAGAAGAAGAAGAAGAAGAACAAGAAGAAGAGGAAGAGGAAGAAGACGAAGATGTGGAAGAGGAAGAGGACGAGAAGGTGGTAGAAGAGCACTAAGAGGAATAGGAAGAAGAAGAAAAGGAAGAAGATGATAAATAAGAAGAAGAAGTAGAACAAGAAGCTGAAGATGAAGAAGAAGAAGTAGAAGTTGAAAAAGAAGAAGAAAACGAAGAGAAAGAAGAAAAAGAAGATGTAATAGAAGAAGAAGAAGAAGAAGAAGAAGAGAAAGAGAAAAAGAAGAAAAGAAGAAGTAAAAGAAGGAGAAGAAGAGGAAGCTGAAGAAGAAGAAAAAGAAGAAGTCAAAGAAGTAGAAGAAAAGATGATGAAGAAGAAGACGATAAAAGATGATGAAGCAGAAGACGATAAAGAAGAACCAATAGATGATGAAGAAGTAGAAGAGAAGACGAAGAAGTAGTAGTAACATAAGGAGAGGACAATGAAGATAGAAGAAGAAGGAAATGAAAGTAAGAGGAAATAAGAAGGAATAAGAAGAAAGATTAAGAACGAAGAAGAAAGAAGAAATAAGAAAAAAAGAAAGAAGAAAGTAGAAGAAAGGGAAATGGAAGAAGAAAGAAGAAGGAAGAAGGAAGAAGGAAGAAGTAAGAAGCAAGAAGATGGAAGAAGCAAGATTAAAGAAGGAAGAAGGAAGAAGGAAGATGGATAAAGGAAGGAATATGGAGGAAGGAAGATGGAAGAAGAAATAAGAAAGAAGAAAGAAGAAGAAGAAAGAAGAGAGAAGGAGAAGTAGAAGAAAAAGTGGAAGATGGAGAAAGAGAAGGGGAAAGGAAAGGAGGAAAAAGAGAACAAGAAGGAGAAGGAAAAGAAGAAGGTAAAGGAGAAGGAGAAGAAGAAGAAGAAGACAAGAAAGAAGGAGAGGAAGAAGAATAAGAGGAAGAAGGAAAAGAACAAGAAATAGTAGATGATGTAGAGAAGAAGAGGAAGAAAAAGAAGAATAAGGAGAAGCAAAAGAAGCAGAAGAAGAAGACATTGAAGAAGAAAAAGTAGAAGAAGAAGACGAAGAAAAGGAAGAATAAGTATAAGGAGGAGAGGAATAAGAAGAATAAGAAGAAGAAGAGAAACATAAGGAAGAAAAAATTGAATAGGAAGAAGAAGAAGAAGAATGAGAGAAAGAGAAGGAAGAAGAGAAAGAAGAACAAGAGGAGGAGGAAGAAGAAGAAGAGCAAGATAAGGTACAAGAAGAGGAGCAAGAAGAAGTACAAAAAGATGAAAGAGAGGAGGATAAGAAGGAAAAGAGGAAAAAGCACAAGAAAAAGGATGGGAAGAAGAAGAAGATGAAGAATAAGAAAAAGGCAGAAGAAGAAGAAGAAGAAGAAGGTAATGAAGAAGAAGAAGAAGAAGAAGAAGATAAGAAGAAGAAGTAGAGGAAGAAGAAGTAGAAGAAGAAGAAGAACGAGAAGAAGCGAAAGAAGAAGATGAGGAAAAGGAAGAAGAAGAAGAAGAAGAAGAAGAAATGGAAGAAGAAGAAGAAGAAGTGAAAGAAGAAGAAGAAGAAGAAGAAGAAGAGGAAGGAGAAGAAGAAGAAGAAGACAAAGAAGAAGGATAAGAGGAAGAAGAAGCAGAAGAGCAAGGAGAGGAAGAGGAAGAAGAAGAAGAAGTAGAAGAATAAGAGAAAGATGAGGAGGAAGAAGAAGAAGAAGAAGAAGAAGAAGAAAAGAGAAAGATGAAGAAGAATATGAAGAAGAACAAGAAGAAGAAAAGAGAAAGATGTAGAAGAATATGAAGAAGAACAAGAAGAAGACAAGGAAGAAGAAGAAGAAGAATAAAAAGAAGAAGAAGTGGAAGAAGAAGAGGAAGAAGAAGAAGAAGAATAAGATAGATTATACACTAGTGCCTAACAACTTAAGGATTAAGAATTAGGTATTAAGTTTTTGGGATTAGGCATTAGGGATGAAGGGATTCAAGATTATGGATTAGGGAATAAGGATTTATGATTAAGAATTAAGAATTAGGGATTATGGATTAGTGATTAGGGTTAAGGAGAAGAGAAAGTAGGAGAAGGGGAGGAAGAAGAAGAGGAAGAAGAACAAGAAGAAGAAGACAGATTATAGTGCAGTGGATGACGACTGAAAGATTAGAAATTAGGGATTGGGGATTAGGCATTAGGAATGGAAGGATTTTTATTTATGTATTAGGGATTAAGGATTAGGAATTAGGGTTTAGGGATTAGGGATTTAGGAAAAAGAATTAGAAATTAGGGTTAGGGTTTAGGGAATAAGGATTAGGTAATAGAGCTTTGGGAAAAAGGAATAGGAATTACGTATTAGGGATTCAAGATTAAAGAATGGAAATAGGGGTTTAAGGATTAAGTATTATGTATGAGGGATTAAGGATTATGGTTTTCGGATTATGATTAGGGATTAGAGATTAGAGATTTAGGATTAGTAATTAGAGACAAAGATTAGAGATTAGATATTAGGATTTTGGATCAAGGATTGGGGATTAGGGATTAGAGATTAGGTAGGCAAAGTAGTAGTAGTAGAAGAAGAAGAAGAGGAAGAGGAAGGGGACGATGAAGAGGAAGAAGAAAAGCAAGAAAAAGAAGAAGAAGAAGAAGAAGAAGAATAAGAGAAAGAAGGAGAAGAAGAAGAAGAGTAAGAGAAAGAAGGAGAAGAAGAAGAAGTAGAAGAAGAAGAAATAAAATAAGAAGGAGAAGAAGGAGGAGAAGAAGAGAAAATAGAAGAAAAAGAAATAGAAGAGGAAGAAGAATAAGAACAAGAGTGATAAGAAGAAGGAGAAGAAGAAGAAGAAGAAGAAGAAAAAGAAAAATAAAGTAGAAGCAGAAGAGCAAGAAGAACAGGAAGAAGAAGAAGAAGATGATGAAGAAGAAGAAAAAGAAGAAGAAGGGGAAGTGGAAAAAGAAGAAGGGAAAAAAGAAGAAGTAGAATAATTATAACCATCGTAATAACAATAAGAAGAGGAAGAGGAAAAGAAGAAGAAGAAGAAGAAGAAGAAGAGGAAGAAGAAGAAGAAGTAGATGAGGAAGAAGAAGAGGAAGAAAACATGGAAGTGGAAGATGAGGAAGAAGAAGAAAAAGAAGAAAAAAGTAGAAAGAAGAAGAAACAAGAAAGATGAAAGAAGAAAGGAGAAGGAAGAAAGAAGATGGGAGAAGGTGGAAAGACAATGAAGAAGGAAGAAGGAAAAAGAAGGAAGAAGGAAGAAACAAGAAGGAAGAAGGAATAAGGAATATGGAAGATAGAAGGAAGAAGAAGAAGAAGAAGAAGAAGAAGAAAAAGAGGACAAGGAAAAGAAAGAGGAAGAGAAAGAGGAAGAGGTAGAAGAAGACGTAGAGGA
>JAIUJO010000536.1:255000-260000 GCA_023846275.1 Vanilla planifolia | reverse complement strand
AAGGTTTTAGATTGTTTATTAAGGATTAGAGATTAGAGATTTTGGATTCAGAATTCAAGACAAGAATTTGAAATTAGAGATTATGGATTAAGGAATAGGGATTAAGAATTTGAGATTAGGGATTATGAATTAAAGAATAAGGATTAGGAATTAAGGGTTAAGTATTAGGGAGAAAGAAGGAGAAGGATAAGAGAAAGTAGAAGATGAAGAAAAAGAAGGTGAAGTAGTAGTAGTAGTAGAAGAAGAAGAAGACGAAGTACATAAAGAAGAAGAAGAAGAAGAAGAATGAGAAGAAGAGAAAAAAGAAGAAGAGGAAGAAGACGAAGACATAGAATAATAATAATAATAAAAATAATAATAAGTGGAAGAAGAAGAAGAAGAAGAACCAGAAGAAGATGAAGAAGAGGAAGAAGAAGAAGAAGATGAGGAAGTAAAAAATGAAGAAGAAGAATAAGATGAAGATGAGGAAGAAGAAAAAAAGAAGAAGAAGAAAGACGAAGAAAGAAGAAAGATAAAAGAAGTGACAAGAAGTAATAAAGAAGATCGACGAAGGAAGAAAGAAGAAGGAAGAAGGGAGAAGGAAAAGGAAGAAGGAAGAAGGAAGAAATAGGGAAGAAGGAATAAGGAAGATCGAAGATAAAAGAAGGAAGAAGTTGATGAAGAAAAAGAAGAACAAGAAGAACAAGAAGAGGCAGAAGAAAAGGAAGGGGAAGAGAAAGAGGAGGAGGTAGGAGAAGACGAAGAGGAAGGTGAAGAAGAAGGGGAAAAGGAAGAAGAAAAAGAAGAAGAGGAGGAAGAAGAGGAAGATGAAGAAGAAGAAGATGATGAGGAAGAAGAACAAGAAGAAGGCCAAGAAGACAGAAAAAGAAGAAGAAGAAGAAGTAGAAGAGAAATGAGAAGAAGTTGATGATGATGAAGAAAAAGAAGTGGGAAAAGAAGACTAGGAAGAATAAAAAGAAGAAGAAGAAGAAGAAGAGAAGAGGAAGTAAAAGAAGGCAAAGAAGAAGAAGAAGAAGAAGAAGAAGAAAAAGAGGAAGATGAGCAAATCGAAGAAGAAGAAGAAGAAGAGGATGAAGAAAAAGAGGAGGAGGGGGAAGAAGAAGAAGAAAAAGAGGAAGAAGAAGAAGAAGATGAAGTAGAGAAGTGAGAAAGAAGAACAAGTAGAAGATGAAGAAGAAGAAAAAGAAGAAGAAAAAGTAGTAGAAGAAGAAGATTGAGAATAAGAAGAATGGAAAGAAATAAAAGAAGAACAACAAGAAAAAGAGGAGGTAGAAAAAGAAGATGAAGAAGAAGAAGAAGAATAAGAAAAGGAAGAATAAGATGTAAAGAAGAAGGAGAAGAAGAAAAAGAAGAATAAGAAGAGGAAGAAGAAGAAAAAAAGGAAGTAGCAGTAGTAGTAGTAGTTGAAGAAGAAGAAGAAGAAGATGAAGAATGGGAAAAGGAAGTAGAAGAAGAAGAAGAAAAAGAAGAAGAAAAGAAGAAGGAGAAGGTGATGAAGAAAAAGAAGAAGAAGAAAATGAAGAAGAAGAACAGCAAGAAGAAGAGGAAGGGAAAGAAGAAGAAGAAGAAGAAGAAGAAGAAGAAGAAGAAAAAGAAAGTAGAAGAGGAAAGAAAAAAGAAGGAAGAGAGATGATGGAAGAAGGAAGAAGATGACGAAGTAGAAGAAGAAGAAGAGGAAGGGAAGGAATGGAAGTTAGAAGAAGATAAGGGGAAGGGGAAGAAGAAGAAGAAGATGAAGAAGAAGAAGAAGAAGAAGAACAAAATGAAGAAGAAGAAGAAGAAGAGGAAGAAGAAGAAAAGGAATAAGAAGTAGTGGAAGAAGAAGAGGTGGAGGAGGAAGTGGAAAAAGAAGAAGAAGAAGAAGAAGAAGAAATCAAAGATGTAGAAGAAGAGATGAAGTGAAGAAGAAGAAGAACAACAACAAGTAGTGGAAGAAGTAGTAGAAGTAGAAGAAGAAAAAGAAGAATATGAAAAAGATGGAGAAGTAGAGATGGAGGAGGAAGACGAAGAAGAAGAAGAAGAACAAGGAAAATGAAGAACAAGAGGAGGAGAAGTAGAAGATGATGGGGGAAGAAGTAGAAGAAGAAGAAGAGGAAGAAGAAGAAGAAGGAGAAGGCAAGAAGAAGAAGTGGAGGATGAAGAATAAAAAGGACTGGTAGAAGAAGAAGAAGAGGAAGAAGAAAAGTAGGAAGAAGAAAAAGAAGAAGAAGAATAAGAAGAGAAAGAGGAGCAGAGAGAAGACAAAGAGAAAATAAAAGAAGAAGAAGAGGAAGATGAAGAAGAATAGGAAGACAAAGAAGAAGAGGGCAAGGAAGAAGAAAAGGAAGAAGAGAAAGAAGGAGAAGAGAAAGAAGAAGAAGAAGAAGATAGATTATAGAGTTGTGGGTGATGGCTTAAAGATTAAGAATTAGATATTAGCAATTGGGGATTTTCTGTTAGGGATCGAGGGATTTAGATTTATAGATAAGGGATTAAGGATTAGAGATTAGGGTTTATGGATGAAAGATTTGGGATTAAGAATTAGTAATTAAGGTTAGGATTTAGGGATTAGGGATTAGGCAATAGGGATTTGAAAATAAGGATTTGAAATACTGTAATAGGGATCAGATTAGTGATTAGGGTCTAGGGATTGGAAATAAGGGATTTAGGGATTAAGGATGAAGTACTAAGTATTAGGGATAATGGATTAAGGTTTTGGGATTATGAATTAGCGATGGGAGATTAGAGATTTAAGATAAGGAATTCAAGACAAGGACTAGAGATTAGAGATTATGGATTATGAATGAAGGATTCGAAATTTGGAATTAGGGAATACAGATTACCTATCAAAGATTAAGGGGTAGGAATTAAGGATTAAGTATTAAGAAGAAAGAAGAAGATGAAGAAGAGGATGAAGAAGAGGAAGATGAAGAGGAAAAAGAAGTAGAAGAAGAAGAAGAAGAAAATGATGATGCTGAAGAAGAAGAACCAGAAGAGAAGAAAAGAAGAAGAAGAAGTAGAAGAGGAAGAAGAAAAAGAAGAAGAAGAAGAAGAAGAAGGAGAAGAAGATGAAGTAGAAGAAAAAGAAATAGAAGAAGAATAATAATAAGAACAAGAAGGAGAAGAAAAAGAAAAAGAAGAAAAGGAAAAAAAAAGTAGAGGAAGAAGAAGAAGAGGAAGAAGAAAAGGAAGAAGAAGAGGAACAAGAAGAAGATGTCGAATAATAATAATAATTATAATAATGATAATGATAATGACTATAATAATAATAATAATAATAATAATAAGAGGAAGAAGAAGAAGAAGAAGAGGAGGAGGAAGAAGAAGAAGCCGAGGAAGTAAAAGAGGAAGAAGAAGAAGATGAAGATAAGGAAGAAGAAGAAATAGAAGAACAAGTAAAAAGATGAAGAAAGAAGAAAGAAGGAAGAAGAAAGAAGATGGGCAAAGAAAGAAAGAAGGAAGAAGGAAGAGGGAAAAGGAAGATGGAAGAAGGTTGAAATAAGAAGGAAGAAGTAATAAGGAAGTTGGAAGATAGAAGAAGGAAGAAGATGATGAAGAAGAAGAAGAAGAGGACGAAGAAGAAGAGGAAGAGGAAAAGGAAGAGGAAGATAAAGAGGCGGAGGTAGAAGTAGATGAAGGGGAAGGGGAAGGGAAGAAGAAGAAGAAAGGGAAGAAGAAGAAGAAGAAGAAGAAGAAGAAGAAGAAGAAGAGAAAAAAGAACAAGAAGAAGAAGAAAATAAAGAAGAAGAACAAGAAGATGATGATGAGGATGAAGTACAAGAAGAAGAAGAAGAAGAAAAAGAAAAAAAAACAAGAAGTAGAAGAAAATTAAGAAAAAGTTAATGAAGAAGAAGAAGAAGAAGTGGAAAAAGAGTCAAGGAAGAAGAAGAAGAAGAAGAAGAGAAGAGGAAGTAAAAGAAGACAAAGAAGAAGAAGAAGAAGAAGAAGAGGAAGAAGTGGAAATAGAAGAAGAAGAAGAAGAGGAGAGGAAGTGGAAGAAGATAAAGAAGAAGAAGAAGAAGTAGAAGAAGAAGAGGAAGTTGTGGAAATAGAAGAAGAAGAAGAAGAACCAGAAGAAGAAGAAGATGAAGAAGTCGAAGAAGAGAGGAAAAAGAAAAAGAAGATGAAGAAGAAGAATAAGTAGAAGGAGAGGAACTAGAAGAAGAGAAAGAAGAAGACAAAGAGGAAGAAAAAGAAGAAGAAGAAGAAGGAGAAGGAGAATAAGAAGAACTGAAAGAAATAGAAGAAGAAGAAGAAGAAGAAGAAGAAGAAGAGAGGAGGAGGAAGAAGAAGAAGAAGAAGAAGTAGTAGTAGTAGAAGAAGAATAATAGAAAAGTAAGAACAAGAAGAAGAGAAGGAGGAGAAGAAGCGAAAGAAGAAGAAGAAGAAGAATAAGAAGGGGAAGATGAAGAAGAAGTACTAGAAGAAGAAGTAGAAGTGGAAGAAGAAGAAGGGGAAGAGGAAGAAGAAGAATTAGAAAAATAAAGAAGAAGAAGAGAAGAAGGGGAAGATGAAAGAAGTAGTAGAAGATGAAAGAAAGGAAGAAGAAGAAGAAGAAGAAGAAGGGAAATAAGAAGAAGAAAAAAAAGAAAAAGATGAAGAGGAAGAAGAAGAAGAAGAAGAAGAAAAAGATTGAAGAAGAAAGAGGAAAGAAAAAAGAAGAAGAAAGATAGAAGATGGAAGAAGCAAAAAGGAAGAAGTAAGAAGGAAGAAGGAAGTAGATGAAGAAGAAATAGAAGAAAAAGATGGAGAAGAAGATAAAGACAAAGAAGAGGAAGAGGAAGAGAAGGTGGTAGAAGAAGACGAAGAGGAGGGGTAAAAAGAAGAAGAAGAGGAAGAAGATAACAAAGAAGAAGAAGAAGAAGAACAAGAAGGATGAAGAAGAAGAAGAAGAAGAAGAAGATGAATAAGAAGAAGAAAAAGAAGAAGAAGAAGAAGAAGAGAAGGAAGAGGAATACGAGGAAGATGAAGGAGAAGTGGAAGAAGACGAGGAGGAGGAAGAAGAAGAAGAAGAAGAAGAG
>JAIUJO010000536.1:202500-247500 GCA_023846275.1 Vanilla planifolia | reverse complement strand
AGTAAAAGAAAAAGAAGAAAAAGAAGGTGAGAAAGAATAAGGATAGGAAGTGGAAGGAGAAGAAGAAGAAGAAGAAGAAGAAGGGGAAGATGAAGAAGAAGAAGAAGAAGAGGAGGAAGAAGAAGAAGAAGTTAAAGATGAGAAAGAACAAGTAGAAGAGGAAGAAGAATTAGAAGAGGAAGAAGACAGAAGAAGAAGTTGAGGAAGAAGAGGAAGAATAACAAGAGGAGGATGAGAAAGAAGGAGAAGAAGAGGTAGAAGAAGTAGAGTAAGAAGAAGAAGAGGAAAAAGAAGAAGAGCAAGATACGGAATAAGAGGAGGAAGAAGAAGAAGAAGTAAAAACTGAAGGAGAAGAGGAAAAGAATAAGATTAAGATAAGAAGAAGAAGAAGAACTCAAAGAAGAAAAACAAAAAGAAGAAGAAGAAGAAGAAGAAGATGATGATGATGATGATGAAGAGGATGATGATGATGATGAAGGAGAATAAGAAGAAGAAGATGATGAAAAGGAAGAAGAAATAGAAGAAGTAGAAGAAGAAGTAGGAGAAGAAGAGGAAGAAGAATGTGAGGAAGAAGAAGAAGAAGAAGAAGTCGAAGAAGAAAAGGAAGAGGAAGAAGAAGAAGATGATGAAGAAGACGAACGTGAAGAAGAAGAAGAAGAAGAAAAGGAAGAAGAAGAATAAGAAGGAGAAGAAGAAGAAGAAGAAGTAGAAGAAGAAGAAGCTGAAGAAGATAAGGAAGAATAAGAAGAAGAGGAGGAAGAAGAAGAAGATGATGATGATGATGAAGAAGAAGAGAAAGAAGAAGAACAAAATGGAGAAGTAGTAGAAGAAGAAGAAGAAGAAGGGGAAGAACAAGAGGAAGATGAGGAAGAATATTAAGAAGAAAAAGAAGAAGACAAGGAAGAAAAGGAAGAAGAAGAGAAAGAAGAAGTAGAAGAATACATATTATAGATTAGTGTGTGACGACTTAGGGATTAAGAATTAGGTTTTAGAGATTAAGGCTTATGTGTTAGGGAGGGAGGGATTCAGGATTATAGATTAGGGATTAAGGATTAGATATTAGGGTTTAAGAAATAAGTATTTAGGATTAAGAATGAGGAGTTAGGGATTAGGGAATATGGTTTTGGGAATTGGAATTAAGAATTAGGGATTAGGGATTAGATTAAGGATTACATATTAGAAGTTATTGATAAAGGGGTTTTGGATCAAGAATTAGGGATTAACAATTTGCATTCAGAGATTAGGGATTAGGATTGAGAGAATATGAATTAGGAATTAGAGATTTAGGATTATGAATTCAAAACAGGGATTAGAGATTAGGGATTAAGGATTAAGAATTAAGGATTAAATACTATAGAGATTAAGGATTAGGTATTAAAGATTAGGGATTAAGGATTAGGCATTAGTGATTAAAGATTTAGGATTAGGTTTTAAGGTTGAGGGATTAGGGATTAAGAATTCGGAATAGATTAAATATTAAATGTTAGGGATTGGTTGTTAGGGATTAAGGATTTGATAATGGGGATTAGCAAATAGAGATTAAGGATTAAGAATTATAGATTAAGGTTTGGGGAATAGGGAAAGAGGGATTACGGACTATAGATTAGGCATTACAGATTAAGGAGTGCAGTATTAGGGATTCTGGTTTTGGGATAAAGATTAAAAGGTAGAAGAAGTGGAAGATAATGGAGAAGAAGAAGATGATGATGATGAAGAAAGAAGCAGAAAAAGAAAAAAAATAAAGAAAGAGGAAAGAAAGAAAGAAAGAACGAAGTAAGAAGAAAAAAGAAAGAAGAAAAAAGAAAAAAAGAAAGAAGAAGAAAAAAGGAAAAAGGAAGAAGAAAGAAGATAGAAGGAAGAAGGAAGAAGGAAGATGAAAGAAGGAAGAAGGAAGAAGGAAGAAGGAAGGAAGATGGAAGAAGGAAGAAGAAAGAAGAAAGAAGAAAGAAGGAAGAAGAAATGAGAAAGAACAAAGAAAAAAGAAAACAGAAGAAAGAAGAAGAAGAAGAGGTAGAAGGAGAAAGAGAAGGAAAAGGAGGAAGAGGAGAAGGAGAAGGAGGTTTAGGAAGATGAAGAAGAAAAAGAAGAACAAGAAGAAGAGAAGAAGAAAATGATGAAGAAGGAGAAGGAGAAGAAGAAGAAGAGTAGAAGATGAAGAAGAAGATGAAGAAGATGTAGAAGAAGAAGAAATACAAGTAGATGTAGAGGAAGAAGAAGAAGAAGAAGGGCAAGAAGAGGAAGAAGAATAAGAAGAAGAAAAAGAAGGAGAAGTGGATGAAGAAGAAAAAGAGGAGGAAGAAGACGATGAAGAAGAAGAAGAAGAAGAAGTAGAAGTGGAAGAAGAAAAGAAGGATAAGAAGAAGGAGGGGAAGAGGAAGAAGAAGAAAACACATAGAGGAGAAAGAAGAAGAAGAAGAAAAAGAACAAGAAGAAAAGAAGAAGAAGAAAAAGAGAAAAAAAAAGAAGAGCAAGAAGAAGTTGAAGTAGAAGATGAAGAAGAAGAAGAAGAAGCAGAAAAAGAGGGGGAAGAAGAAGAAGAAAAAGAAGAAGAAGAAGAAAAAGAAGAAGAAGAAGAGAAAAAAGAAGAAGAAGAAGAAGAGTTGGAATAAGTAGAAGAAGAAAAAGAAGGGAAAAATGAGGAAGAAGTAGAAGAAGTAGATGACAAATGTGAGGAAGAAGAAGAAAAGAGGAAAATGAAGAAGAAGATGAAGAAGAAGAAGTAAAGGAGGAAGAGGAATAAAAGACAAATTAGGGATTTGGGATTAGGGGATTAAGATTAGGGATTAGAGATTAAGGTTTGATGGATTAGGGATTGGAGATTAAAGATTAAAGGCTTAATGATAAGAGATTAAGAATTAAGGGATTAATTATTAAGGATTAAGGATTAAAGATTAGGAATTTAAGATTAAGGATTAGAGATTAGAGATTAGAGAATAGGGATTAGGGATAGTGATTAAGGATTAGAAATAAGAGATGTAGGATTTAGATAGAGATTAGGAATTGGTGATTAGAGATAAATTGAATAGGGATTAAGGATTAGGGAGAAAGAAGAACGAGATGGAGTAGTGTAAGAAAACGAAGAAGGGGGTGGTGAAGAATTGGAAGAAGAATGTGAAGAAAGAAGAAGAAGAAGAAGAAAGAAGGGAAGATGAAGAGGAAAAACAAGAACAAGTAGAAGAGGAAGATGAAGTAAGATGCAGAAGGGGAAGAAGAGGAAAAAGAGTAAGAAGAAGAAAAAGAAGGAGAAGAGGAAGAAGAAGAAAAAGAGAAGGAAGAAGGCGATGAAGAAGAAGAAGAAGAAGAAGAAGAAGAAAAGGAAGAAGAAGAAGAAGTAGAAGAGGAAAAAAAAAGAAAAAGGATAAGAAGAAGGAGAAGAAGAAGAAGAAGAAAAACATGTAGAAGAGGAAGAGGAAGAAGAAAAAGAAAAAGAACAAGAAGAAAAAGAAGAAGAACAAAAAGTGAAAAAAGAAGAAGTGCAAGAAGAAGATGACGAAGAAGAAGAATAGGGGGAAGAAAAAGGAGAAAAAGAAGAAGAAGAAGAAAAAGAAGAAGAAGAAGAGAAAGAAGAAGAGGAAGAGGAATAAGTTGAAGAAGAAAAAGAAGAAGGGTAAAATGAGGAAGAAGAGGAAGAAGTAGAAGACAAAGGTAAGAAAGAAGAAAAAGAACAAAAGGAAAAAGAAGAAAAGAGGGAAAGGAAGAAGAAGAAGAAGAACAAGAAGTAAATGAGAAAGAGGAAGAAGAGACAAATTAGGGATTTGGGATTAGGGATTAGAGATTAAGGTTAGAAAGATTAGGGATTAAACATTAAAGATTAAAGGATTAATGATTAGGGATTAAGAATTAAGGGATTAATTATAAAGGTTTTGGGATTAAAGATTAGGGATTTAAGATTAAGGATTATAGATTAGAGAATAAGGATTAGGGGTAGCGATTCAAGATTATAAATAATAAGAAAGAAGAAGAAGAAGAAGAAGTTGATGAAAAAGAAGAATAAGAAGAAGAAAAAGATGGTGGGGAAGAAGAAGAAGATGAGGAATAATAATAAGAAGAAGAAGTGGAAGAAGTTGAAAAAGAAGACGAGGAAGAAGAAGAAGGAAAAGAAGAACAAGTGAAGAGGAAGAAGAAGAAGAAGAGAAAATAACAGAAGAAGAACAATACAAAGAAGTGGACGAAGAAGAAAACGAAGAATAAGAACAAGACGAAGAAGTTGAACAAGTGAGGAAGAAGAAGAAGAAGATGACGAAGAAGAAGTAGAAGAAAAAAAGAAAGTCAAAGAAGAAGAACAAGAACAAGAAGAAGAACACAAAAAAGAAGATGAAGAAGTAGAAGAAGATGATGATAAAGAAGAAGAAGAAAAAGAAGAAGAAGAAGAAGAAAGAGAACAAGAAGAAAATGAAGAAGTAGAAGAAGAAGAAGAAGAAGAAGAAGAAGAAGAAAAAGAATAGGAGGAAGAAGGAGAAGGAGAGGAAGAAGAAGCAGAAGTGGGAGAAGAAGAATAAGAAAAGGAAGAACAAGAAGAAGAGAAGAGGAAGAATAATAATAATAAGAAGAAGATGAAGAAGGAGTAGAAGAAGAAGAAGAAGAAGAAGAAGAAGAAGAATAAGAAGTGGAAGAAGAAGAAGAAGAAGAAGAAGAAGAAGAAGAATTAAAAGAAGAAGCAAAATAGGAAGAAGAAGAAGAAAAGAAAGAAGATTAGATATTAAGATTAGGAATTAAGGATAAGGATTCAAGATTAGAAACTAGGGATTAGAAACTATGGATTAAGGAATAGGGATTAAGATTTAGAGACTAGGTATTAGGTATTAAATATTAAGGATTATGGATTAGAGGTTAAGGATTTTAGAGAAAGATAAGGAGAAGGACAAGAGTAAGAAGAAAAAGAAGAAATAAAAGGTGAAAAAGGAGTAGAAGAAGAAGAAGAGAAAGACGAATAGAAAGATGAAGAGGAAAAAGAAGAAGAAGAAGAAGAAGCGGAAGATGATGATGAAGAAGAAGAATGGAAGAAGTGAAGAAGAAGAAGAAGAATAAGAAGAAGATGGGGGAGAAGTAGTAGTTGAAGAAGAAGAAGAAGAAGAAGAGGAAGTACAAGTAGAAACAAAAGAAGAAAAAAAGAAAAAGGAAAAGGAGGAGAGGAAGAAGAAGAAATAAAGGAAAAAAATTAGAAGAGGAATAAGAATAAGAATAAGAAGGGGGAGGAGGTGGAGGAGGAGGAGAAGAAGAAGAAGAAGAACAAAAAGAAGAAAAACAAGTAGAGGAAGGAGAATAGGAAGAAGAATAAGAAGAAAAAATGGAAGAAGAAGAAGAAGAGGACCAAGAAGAAGAAGTAAAAGAAGAAGTTGAAGTAGAAAAAAAAAGAAGAGGAAGAAGAAAAAGGCGTAGAAAAACAACAACAACAACAGCAACAACAACAACAACAACAGCAGCAACAACAATAATAATAATAACAATAATAACAATAATAATAGGAAAAAGAAGAAGAAGAAGAAGAAGAAGAAGAAAAGGAAGAGGAAGAGGAGGAAGAAGAAGAAGAAGAAGAAGAAGAAGAAGGAAGAAGAAAGGAGAAAGAAGAAGGAACAAAGAAGATTAGTGAAGGAAGAAAGAAGAAGGAACAAGGTAGAAATAAGAAGGAAGAAGGAATAAGGAACATGGAAGATAGATGAAATTAGAAGAAGAAGAAGAAGAAGAAGAAGAAGATGAAGAGGAAAAGGAAGAGGAAGAAGAAGAGGATAAGGAAGAGGTAGAAGAAAACGATGAGGAATAGGAAGAAGGAGGAGAAGAGGAAGAAGAAGATGAAGAAGACGAAGGATGAGAAGAAGAAGAAGAAGAAGAAGATGATCATGAGGAAGACGAAGAAGAAGAAGAAGAAGACGAAGAAGAAAGAAAAAAAGAAGAGGAAGAAGTAGAAGAGGAATAAGGAGTAGATGAAGAGGATGAAGAAGAAGTGGAAAAAGAAGACCAGAAAGAAGATAAAGAAGAGGAAAAAGAAGAAGAAGACAACAAAAATAAGAAGACAAAGAAGAAGAAGAAGAAGACAAAGACGATGAAGAAGAAATAGAAGAAGAACAAGAAGAGGACAAAGAAGAAGAAAATGAAGTAGATGATGAGTGGAAGAAGAAGAAGAAGATGATGAAGAAGTTTATGATGAAGAAGAAGACAAAGATGAGAAAGAATAAGTAGAAGAGGAAGAAGAAGTAAAAGTGGAAGAAGACAAAGAAGAAGAAGAAGTTGAGGATGAATAGGAAGAAGAACAAGACGAGGATGAGGAAGAAGGAGGAGAAAAAGATGAGGTAGAAGAATAAGAGTAAGAAAAAGAAGAGGAAAAAGAAGAAGAGCAAGATAAGGAATAAGAGGAGGAAGAAGAAGAAATAAAAAAAGAAGCAGAAGAGGAAAAAGAACAAGATTAAGGGAAGAAGAAGAAAAAGAAGTCAAAGAAGAAGAAGAAAAGCAAAAGAAGAAGAATAAGAAGAAGAAGAAGAAGATGAAGAGGTTGATGATGATGATAAGAAGAATAAGAAGAAGAAGATGATGATGAAGAGGAAGAAGTAGAAGAAAAAAAAGAAGAAGAATGAGAAGAAGAGGAAGAAAAATGTGAGAAAAAAGAAGAAGAAGAAGAAAAAGAAAAGGAAGAAGAAGAAGAAGAAGAAGAAGAAGATGAAAGCAAAGAACAAGAAAACATGAAGAAGAAGAAGAAGAGGAAGAAGAAGAACAGGAAGGAGGAGGAGAAGAAGAAGAAGAAGAAGAAGAAGAAGGATATGAAGAAGAAAAGGAAGAAGAAGAAGAAGAGGAAGAAGAAGAGGAAGAAGAAGAAGATGAAGAAGAAGAGAGAGAAGAAGAACAAAAAGGAGAAGTAGAAGAATAAGAAGAGGAAGAAGGGGAAGAAGAAGTAGAAGCAGAGGAAGAGGAGGAGGAAGAAGAAGAAGAAGAATATGAAGTGAAAGAGGAGAAAGAAGAAGAAGAAGAAAAAGGAGAAGATGAGGAAGAATATTAAGAAGAAAAAGAAGAAGACAATGAAGAAAAGGAAGAAGAAGAGAAAGAAGAAGAGGAGAAAGAAGAAGAGAAAGAAGAAGTAGAACAATAGATATTATGGATTAGTGTGTGACGACTTAGGGATTAAGAATTAGGTTTTAGGGGTTGGGGCTTAGGCGTTAGGGAGGGAGGGATTAAGGATTATAGATTAGGGATTAAGGATTAGATATTAGGGTTTAAGAAATAAGTATTTAGGATTAAGAATAAGGAGTTAGGGATTAGGGAATATAGATTTGGGAATTGGGATTAAGAATTAGGGATTAAAGATTAGATTAAGGATTACATATTAGAAGTTATTGATAAAAGGATTTTGGATTAAGCATTTGGGATTAATGATTTACATTTAGAGATTAGGGATAGGATTTAGAGATTATGAATTAGGAATTAGAGATTAGAGATTTAGGATTAAGAATTCAAAATGGGGATTAGAGATTAGCGATTAAGGATTAAATACAATAGAGATTAGAGATTAGGTATTAAAGATTAGGGATTAAGGATTAGGCATTAGTAATTAAAGAATTAGGATTAGGGTTTAAGGTTGAGAGATTGGGGATTGAGAAATCAGAATGGATTAAATATTAAACGTTATGGATTGGTTATTAGGGATTAAGGATTTGACAATGGGGATTAGCAAATAAAGATTAAGGATTAGGAATTATAGATTAAGGATTGGAGAATAGGGAGACAGGCATTACGAACTATAGATTAGAGATTACAGATTAAGGAGTGCAGGATTAGGGATCATTATTTCGGGATAAAGATTAACAAGTAGAAGATGAAGAAGATAATGGAGAAGAAGAAGAAGATGATGATGAAGAAAGAAGCAGAAAAAGAAAGAATGAAAGGAAGAGGAAAGAAAGAAAGAAGAATGAAGTAAGAAGAAAAAAGAAAGAAGAAAGAAGAAAAAAAGAAAAGAAAGAAGAAGAAAGAAGGAAAAAGGAAGAAGAAAGAAGCAAGAAGGAAGAAGGAAGAAGGAAGAAGGAAGAAGCAAGAAGGAAGAAGGAAGAAGTAAGAAGGAAGAAGAAAGAAGGAAGAAGAAAGAAGAAAGAAGCAAGAAGGAAGAAGAAATGAGAAAGAAGAAAGAAAAAAGAAAAAAGAAGAAAGAAGAAGAAGCAGAAGGAGAAAGAGAAGGAAAAGGAGGAAGCGGAGAATGAGAAGGAGGTATAAGAAGATGAAGAAGAAAAAGAAGAACAAGAAGAAGACATGAAGAAAATGATGAAGAAGGAGAAGAAGAAGGAGGTGAAGAAGAAGAAGAAGAAGTAGAAGAAGAAGATGAAGAAGATGTAGAAAAAAAAGAAATACAAGTAGATCTAGAGGAAGAAGAAGAAGAAGAAGGAGAAGAAGAGGAAGAAGAATAAGAAGAAGAAAAAGAAGGAGAAGAGAAAGAAGAAGAAAAAGAGGAGGAAGAAGGTGATATAGAAGGATAAGAAGAAGAAGAAGAAGAACAAGAAGAAAAGTAAGAAGAAGAAGAAGTAGAAGAGGAAGAAGAAAAGAAGAAGAAGGAAAAGAAGGAGAAGAAGAAGAAGAAGAAAACACATAGAGGAGGAAGAAGAGAAGAAGTAGAAGAAAAAGAACAAGAAGAAAAAGAAGAAGAAAAAGAGAAAAAAGAAGAGCAAGAAGAAGATGAAGTAGATGATGAAGAAGAAGAGGAACAAGAAGCAGAAGCAGAGGGGGAAGAAGTATAAGAAATTGTAGAAGAAGAAGAAAAAGAAGAAGAAGAAGACGAATAAGTAGAAGAAAAAAAAGAAGGGGAAAGTGAGGAAGAAGAGGGAGAAGTAGAAGACAAAGATGAGGAAGAAGAAGAAGAACAAAAGAAAGAAGAAGAAAAGAGGAAAAGAAGAAGAAGAAGAAGAAGAAGTAAAAGGGGAAAAGGAAGAAGAGACAAATTAGGGATTTGGGATTAAGGGATTAGGATTAAGAAT
This sequence comes from Vanilla planifolia, assembly GCA_023846275.1. Lineage (NCBI taxonomy): Eukaryota > Viridiplantae > Streptophyta > Magnoliopsida > Asparagales > Orchidaceae > Vanilla > Vanilla planifolia. Next base: position 238,552 of record JAIUJO010000536.1, on the reverse strand, counting down.
TAGGGATTAAGGTTTGATGGATTAGGGATTTGACATTAAAGATTAAAGTCTTAATAATTAGGGGTTAAGAATTCAGGGATTTATTGTTAAGGATGAGGGATTAAAGATTAGGAAATTAAGATTAAGGATTACAGATTAAAGATTAGAGAATAGGAATTAGGCATAGCGATTAAAGACTAGAAATAAGAGATGTAGGATTTAGGATAGAGATTAGGAATTGGTGATTAGAGATAAAGGGAATAGGGATTAAGGATTAGAGAGAAAGAAGAAGGAGAAAGAGAAGTGTAAGAAAATGAAGAAGAAGGGGGAGATGAAGAATGGAAGAAGAATGTTAAGAAAGAAAAAGTAAAACAAAGGGAAGATGAAAAGGAAAAAGAAGAAGAAGAAGAAGAGGAAGATGAAGTAAGAATAAGAAGGAGAAGAAGAGGAAAAAGAATAAGAAGAAAAAGAAGGAGAAGAGGAAGAAGAAGAAAAAAAGGAGGAAGAAGATGATGATGAAGAAGAAGAACAAGAACAAGAAGAAAAGGAAGAAGATGAAGAAGTAGAAGAGGAAAAAGAAAAGAAGAAGAAGGATAAGAAGAAGGAGATGAAGAACAAGAAGAAAAACACGTAGAGGAGGAGGAAGAAGAAGAAGAAGAAGAAGAAGAAAAAGAACAAGAAAAAAAAGAAAAAAATGAGAAAAAGTAGAAGAGCAAGAAGAAGATGACGTAGAAGATAACAAAGAAGAAGAGGGGGAAGAAGAAGAAGAAAAAGAAGAAGAAGAAGAAAAAGAAGAAGAGGAGGAAGAAGAAGAAGAAGGAAAAAAAGATGAAGAAGAGGAAAAAAACAAGATTGAGGGAAGAAGAAGAAGAACAAGTCAAAGAAGAAGAAGAAAAGCAGAAGAAGAAGAAGAAGAAGAAGAAGAAGAAGAAGAAGATTAAGAGGATGATGATGATGATGATGAAGAATAAGAACAAGAAGAAGATGATGAAGAGGAAGAAGAAGTAGAAGAAGAAAAAGAATAATAAGGAGAAGAAGAGGAAGAAGAATGTGAGGAAAAAGAAGAAGAAGAAGAAGAAGAAGAAGTAGAAGAAGTATAAGAAGAAGAAGTACAAGAAGAAGAAGAAGACGAAGAAGAAGAAGAAGAAGAAGAAGAAGCGAAGAAGAAGAAAACATGAAGAAGAAGAAGAAGAAGAAGAGGAAGAAGAAGAACAGGAAGGAGAAGAAGAAGAAGAAGATGATGATGATGAAGAAAAGGAAGAAGAAGAAGAAGAGGAAGAAGAAGAGGAAGATGAAGAAGAAGAAGATGAAGAAGAAGACAAAGAAGAAGAACAAAAATGAGAAGTAGATGAAGAAGAAGAAGAAGGGGAAGAAGAAGAAGAAGTAGAAGCAGAGGAGGAGGAGGAAGAAGAAGAAGACGAAGAAGAATAAGAAGTGAAAGAGGAGAAAGAAGAAGAAGAAGAAGAAGAAAATGAGGAAGATGAGAAAGAATATTAAGAAGAAAAAGAAGACAACGAACAAAAGGAAGAAGAAGAGAAAGAAGAAGAGGAGAAAGAAGAAGAAGAGAAAGAAGTAGAACAATAGATATTATGGATTAGTGTATGAAAACTTAGGGATTAAGAATTAGGGTTTAAGGGTTGGGGCTTAGGCTTTAGGGAGGGAGGGATTTAGGATTATAGATTACAGATTAAGGATTAGATATTAGGGTTTAAGGAATAAGTATTTAGGATTAAGAATGAGGAGTTAGGGATTAGGGAATATGAATTTGGGAATTGAGATTAAGAATTAGGGATTAGAGATTTGATTAAGGATTACATATTAGAAGTTATTGATAAAGGGTTTTTTGATTATGCATTAGGGATTAACGATTTGCGTTTAGAGTTTAGGGATTAGGATTTAGAGATTATGAATTAGGAATTATATATTAGAGATTTAGGATTATGAATTCAAAATAAGGATTACAGATTAAGGATTAAGGATTAAATACTATAGAGATTAAGGATTAGGTATTAAAGATTAGGGCTTAAGGATTAGGCATTAGTGATTAAAGATTTGGGATTAGAGTTTAAGGTTGAGAGATTAGGGATTAAGAATTCAAAATGGATTAAATATTAAATGTTATGGATTGGTAATTAGGGATTAAGGATTTGACAATGGGGATTAGCAAACAGAGATTAACGATTAGAAATTATAGATTAAGGATTGGAGAATAGGGAGACAGGGATTACGAACTATAGACTAGGGATTATAGATTAAGGAGCACAAGATTAGGAATTATGGTTTTGGGATAAAGATTAAGAAGTAGAAGATGAAGAAGATAATGGAGAAGAAGAAGATGATGATGATGATGAAAGAAGCAGAAAAAGAAAGAATGAAAGAAAGTGGAAAGAAAGAAAGAAGAACGATGTAAGAAGAAAAAGAAAGAAGAAAGAAGAAAAAAAGAAAAAAGAAAGAAGAAGAAAGAAGGAAAAAGGAAGAAGGAAGAAGAAGGAAGTAAGAAGGAAGAAGAAAGAAGGAAGAAGGAAGAAGGAAGAAGAAAGAAGAAAGAAGCAAGAAGGAAGAAGAAATGAGAAAGAAGAAAGAAAAAAGAAAAAAGAAGAAAGAAGAAGAAGAAGCAGAAGGAGAAAGAGAAGGAAAAGGAGGAAGAGGAGAATGAGAAGGTGTAGGAAGATGATGAAGGAAAAGAAGAACAAGAAGAAGAGAAGAAGAAAATGATGAAGAAGGAGAAGAAGGAGGAGGAGGAGGAGGAGGAGGAGAAGAAGAAGAAGAAGAAGAAGAAGAAGTAGTAGAAGAAGAAGAAAAAGAAGAAGATGTAGAAGAAGAAATACAAGTAGATCTAGAGGAAGAAGAAGAAGAAGAAGAAGGAGGAGAAGAGGAAGAAGAATAAGAAGAAGAAAAAGAAGGAGAAGAGGAAGAAGAAGAAAAAGAAGAGGAAGAAGGCGATAAAGAGGAAGAAGAAGAAGAAAAACAAGAAGAAAAGGAAGAAGAAGAAGTAGAAGAGGGAGAAGAAAAGAAGAAGATGGATAAGAAGAAGGAGAAGAACAAGAAGAAGAAGGAAACATGTAGAGGAGGAAGAAGAAGAAGAAAAAGAACAAGAAGAAAGAGAAGAAGAAGAAAAAGAGAAAAGAAGGAAGAGCAAGAAGAAGATGAAGTAGAAGATGAAGACGAAGAAGAAGAAGAAGAAGAAGAAGAAGCGGGGGAAGAAGAAGAAGAAGAAGAAAAAGAAGAAGAAGAAGAAAAGGAAGAAGAAGAAGAGAAAGAAGAAGAAGAGGAATAAGAAGCAGAAGAAAAAGAAAAAAGGGAAAATGAGGAAACAGAGGAAGAAGTAGAAGAAAAAGATGTGGAAGAAGAAGAAGAGTAAAAGGAAGAAGAAGAAAAGAGGAAAAGGAAGAAGAAGAAGAGGAAGTCAAATAGGAAGAGGAAGAAGAGACAAATTAGGGATTTGGGATTAGAGGATTAGGATTAGGGATTAGAGATTAAGGTTTGATGGATTAGGGATTAAACATTAAATATTAAAGGCTTAATGATTAGGGATTAAGAATCAAGGGATTAATTATTAAGGATTAAGGATTAAAGATTAGGAATTTAATATTAAGGATTAGAGATTAGAGAATAAAGATTTAGGATAGCGATTAAAGATTAGAAATAAGAGATGTAGGATTTAGGATAGAGATTAGGAATTGGTGATTAGAGATAAAGGGAATAGGGATTAAGGATTAGGGAGAAAGAAGAAAGAGAAGGAGAAGTGTAAGAAAACGAAGAAGAAAGGGGAGGTGAAGAAGTGGAAGAAGAATGTGAAGAAAGAAGAAGAAGAAAAAGGGGAAGATGATGAGGAAGAAGAAGAAGAAGAGGAAGATGAAGTAAAAAGAAGAAGGAGAAGAAGAGGAAAAAGAATAAGAAAAAGAAAAAGAAGGGGAAGAGGAAGAAGAATAAATGTGGAGGAAGAAGACGATGATGAAGAAGAAGATGAAGAAGAACAAGAAGAAAAGGAAGAAGAAGAAGTAGAAGAGGAAAAAAAAGAAGAAGGATAAGAAGAAGGAGAAGAAGAAGAAAAACACTTAGAGGAGGAAGAGAAGAAGAAGAAGGAAAAGAAAAAGAAGAAAAAGAAGAAGAAAAAGAGAAAAAGAAGAAGAGCAAGAAGAAGATGACGTAGAAGATTACGAAGAAGAAGAAGAGGGGGAAGAAGAAGAAGAAAAAGAAGAAGAAAAAGAAAAAGAAGAAGAACAAGAAGAGAAAAAAGAAGAGGAAGAGGAATAAGTAGAAGAAGAAAAAGAAGAAGGGGAGAATGAGGAAGAAGAGGAAGAAGTAGAAGACAAAATTGAGGAAGAAGAAGAAAAACAAAAGGAAGAAGAAGAAAAGAGGAAACGGAAGAAGAACATGAAGAATAAGAAGAACAAGAAGAAGCAAATGAGGAAGATGAAGAAGAGACAAATTAGGGATTTGGGATTCTGAGATTAGGATTAGGGATTAGAGATTAAGGTTTGAGAGATTAGGGATTACACATTAAAGATTAAAGAATTAATGATTAAGGATTGAGAATTAAAGGATTAATTATTAAGGATTAGGGATTAAAGATTAGGGATTTAAGATTAAGGATTAGAGATAAGAGAATAAGGATTAGGGATAGCATTTAAAGATTAGAAATAATAAGAAAAAAGAAGAAGAAGTTGATGAAAAAGAAGAAGAAGAAGAAGAAAAAGGAGGACGAGAAGAAGAAGAATAGGAATAAGAATAAGAAGAAGTTGAAGAAGTGGAAAAAGAAGACAAGGAAGAAGAAGAAGGAAAAGAGGAACAAGAGAAGAGGAAGAAGAAGAAGAAGAAGAAGAAGAAGAATAAGAAGTGGATGAGGAAGTAGAGGAAAAATAAGAACATGACAAAGAAGTTGAACAAGAGAGAAAGAAGAAGAAGACAACGAAGAATAAGAAGTAGAAGAAAAAGAGGAAGTCAAAGAAGAAGAAGAAGAACAAGACGAAGAAGAAGAAGAAGAAGAAGACAAAAAAGAAGAAGAAGAAGAAGAAGAAGGAGAATAAGAAGAAAAGGAAGAAGTAGAAGAAGAAGAAGAAGAAGAAAAAGAAAAGGAGGAGGAAGAAGAAGAAGAAAGAGAGGAAGAAGAAACAGAAGACAAAGAAGAATAACAAGAAGAGGAAGAACAAGAGGAAGAGAAGAGGACGAATAATAATAATGAGAAGAATATGAAGAAGAAGTAGAAGAAGAAGAAGAAGAAGAAGAAGAATAAGAAGTGGAAGAAGAAGAAGAAGAAGAAAAGAAGAAGATGAATATGAACATGAAGAAGAAGAAGAATAAGAAAAAGAAGAAACGAAAGAGGAAGAAGAAGAAGAAGTTGATGATGAAGATGAACATGAAGAAGAAGCAGAATAAGAAGATGAAGAAGGGAAAGTGGAAGAAGAAGAAGAAAAACAGAAGAAGAAAAGGATAAAGATGAAGAAGAAGAAGAGCAAGAAGAAGAAGAAGATGAAGAAGCATAAGAGGAAGAAGAAGAAAAAGTAGAGGAGGAAGAAGAAGAAGAGGTAGAAAAAGATAGATGAAGAAAGAAGAAAGAGGAAGGAAGAAGAAAAAATGAAGAAAGAAGAAAGAAGAAGAAGAAGAAAAAGAAAGAGAAGAAGAAGCAGAAGAAAAATTTGGAAGAGAAGAATGAGAAGGAGGTGTAGGAGAAGGAGAAGATGATAGGGAAGAAGAAGAAGATGATGAGAAAGAAGGTGGTGAAGAAGAACAAGAGGAAGAAGAAGAAGAAGAAGTAGTAGAAGATGAAGAAGAAGAGGAGGAAGAAGAAGAAGAAGAGGAAGAAGAAGAAGAATAAGAAGTAAATGAAGAAGAAGAAGCGGAAGGAGAAGAAGAAGAAGAAGAAGAAGAAGAAAAAGATGGGGAAAAGTAAGAATATGAATAAGAAAAAGGGCAAGAAGAAGAAGGAGGGGAAGAAGAAGCAGAAGAAGAAGAAGAAGAAGAAAAAGAAGAAGAAGAAGAGAAAGAAGAAAAGGAAGTAGTAGCAAAACAAGAAGAATAAGAGAAAGAGGAGGAAGAAAAAGAAGAAGAGGAAGAAGATGAATAAGAAGAAGGAGAGGAAGATGAGAAAAAAGTGGAAGAAGAATAAGAAGGAGATGAGGAAGAAAAAGAAGAAGGGGAGGAGGAAGAAGAAGTAGAAGAAGTACAAAAAGAAGAAGGAGACGAGGAAAAAGAAGGAAATGTGGTAAAAGAACAAGAAGGAGTAGAAGAAGAAGAAGAAGAAGAAGAATAAGAAGAAACTAGGTATTATGGATTATGAATTAGGGATTAGAGATTAGATACTAAGATTATGAATTAAGGATAAGGATTCAAGATTAGAAACTAGGGATTAGAAACTATGGATTAAGGATTAGAGATTCAGAATTAAAGATTAGGTATTAGGTATTAAATGTTAAGGATTAAGGATTAGAGAGAAAGATGAAGAAAAAGGACAAGAGTAAGAAGAAGAAGAAGAAGAAATAAAAGGTAAAAAAGTAGAATAAGAAGAAGAAGAGAAAGAAGAATAGAAAGATGAAGAGGAAAAAGAAGGAGAAGAAGAAGAAGAAGAAGAAGAATGGAAGAAGTGAAGAAGAAGAAGAAGAAGAAGAAGATGGGGGAGGAGAAGAAGAAGAGGAAGAAGAAGAAGAACTACAAGTAGAAACAAAAGAAGAAGAAAAAATGAAAAAGAAAAGGGAGGAGAGGAAGAAGAAGAAATAAAGGAAAAAAATTAGAAAAGGAATAAGAATAAGAATAAGAAGGAGGAGGAGGTGGCGGAGGAGAAGAAGAAGAAGAAGAAGAAAAAGAAAAAGAAGAAATACAAGTAGAGGAAGGAGAATAGAAAGAAGAACAGGAAGAAAAAATTAAAGAAGAAGAAGAAGAAGAGGATAAAGAAGAAGAAGTAAAAGAAGAAGAAGAAGAAGGCGTTAAAGAAGAAGTGCAAGAAGAAGAAGGTGTAGAAAAACAACAACAACAACAACAACAACAATAATAATAATAATAATAATAGGAAGAAGAAGAAGAAGAAGAGGAAGAGGACGAGGAAGAAGAAGAAGAAGAAGAAGAAGAAGAGGAAGAAAGAAGAAAGGAGAAAAAAGAAGGAACAAAGAAGATTAACAAAGGAAGAAAGAAGAAAGAAGAAGGTAGAAGGAAGAAGGAACAAGGAAGAAATAAGAAGGAAGAAGGAATACGGAACAAGGAAGATAGATGATGGAAGAAGAAGAGGAAGAGGAAGAGGAAAAGGAAGAGGAAGAGGAAGAGGAAGAGGAAGAGGTGGAAGAAAATGAAAAGGAACAAGAAGAAGGAGAAGAGGAACAAGAAGCTAAAGAAGAGGAAGGAGATGAACAAGAAGAAGAAGAAGAAGATGATGATGATGATGACGAGGAAGACGAAGAAGAAGAAGAAGAAAGAAAAAAATGAAGAGGAAGAAGTAGAAGAGGAATAAGGAGTAGATGAAGAGGATGAAGAAGAAGTGGAAAAAGAAGACGAGGAAGAAGAAGAAGAAGACACCAGAAATAAGAAGTCAAAGAAGAAGAAGAAGAAAAAGAAGAAGAAGAAAACAAAAAATGAAGAAGAAGAAACAGAAGAACAAGAAGAACAAGATGAGGACGAAGAAGAAGAAGATGAAGTAAAAGATGAGTGGAGGAAGAAGAAGAAGAAGATGACGAGTTGATGATGAAGAGGAAGTAGATGAAAAGAAGAAGAAGAAGAAGAAGAAAAAGAAGAAGAAATGGAAGAAGAAGAAGAAGAAGAAAAAGGAGAATACGAAAAATAAGTAGTAGTAGAAGAAGAAGAAATAGAGGTGGAAGAAGAACATGATGAAGAAGAAGAAGTACCAGAAGAAGAAGAAGAAGAAATAGAAGTAGAAGAAGAGTAAGAAATTGAAGAACATGAAGAAGAGAAAAAGAAGAAGAAGAAGAAGAAGAAGAAGAAAGGATGGGGAAGAAGAAGAAGAAGAAGAAGAAGAAGAAGAAGTAGAAGAAGAATAGGTAGAGGAAGAAGAAGAAGAAGATGAAGAAGCAGAAGAAAAAAAAGAAGAAAAGAAGAAAAAAATAAAAGAAGGAAAAGATGATGAAGAAGAAGAAGTAGAAAAAGAAGAAGGAAAGGAAGAAGAAGAGCAAGAAGAAGATGACGAAAAAGAGAAAGAAGAAGAAGAAGAAGAAAAAGAAGAAATGGAAAGCAGAAGAGTAAGGAAAGAAAAAAGATGTAATTGAGAGGATGGAAGAGGGAAGAAGGAAGAAGGAAGAAGGAAAAAGGAAGAAGGAAAAATATGAAGAAGAAAAAGAAGTAGAAAAAGAAGAAGAAGAAGAAGACGAAGAGGAAGAGGAAGAAAACGAAGAAGAGGAAGAGGACGAGAAAGAGATAGAAGAGCACTAAGAGAAATAAGAAGAAGAAGGAAAGGAAGAAGACGATAAATAAGAAGAAGAAGAAGAAGAAAATGAAGAGGAAGAAGAAAAAGAAGATTTAAAAGAAGAAGAAGAGAAAGAGAAGAAGAAGAAGAAGAAGACAAAGATGAAGAAGAAGATGAAGAAGAAGAAGGAAATTCAAGAGGAAATCAAAGAAGAAGAAAAGGAAGAAGAAGTCGAAGAAGTAGAAAAAAGATGATGAAGAAATAGACGACAAAGAAGAACAAATAGAAGATGAAGAAGTAAATGAGAAGAAGAAGAAGTAGTAGTAGTAGTAGTAGAAGGAGAATATGATGAAGATAGAAGAAGAAGGAAAAGGAAAGAAAGAGGAAATTAGAAGGAATAAGAAGAAAGATTAAGAACGAAGAAGAAAGAAGAAAGAAGAAAAAAGAAAGAAGAAAGAAGAATAAAGGGAAATGAAAGAAGAAAGAAGATAGAAGAAGGAAGAAGGTAGTAGGAAGAAGCAAGAAGCAAGAAGGAAGATGGAAGAAGCAAGATTGAAGAAGGAAGATGGATGGAAGAAGGAATATGAAGAAGGAAGAAGAAATAAGATAGAAGAAAGAAAAAGAAGAAAGAAGAGTGAAGAAAGAAGTAGAAGTAGAAGTGGAAGAAGGAGAAGAAGGGGAAAGGAAAGGAGGAAGAAGAGAACAAGAAGGAGAGGGAATAGTAGAAGGAAAAGGAGAGGGAGAAGAAGAAGAAGAAGAAAAGAGAAAAGGAGATGAAGAAGAACAAGAGGAAGAAGGAGAAGAACATGAAGTAGAAGATGAAGTAGAGAAGAAGAAGAAGAATAAGAAGAATAAGGAGAGGTAGAAGAAGTAGAAGAAGAAGATGAAGAAAAAGAAGAAGTTGAAGAAAAAGATGAAGAAAAGGTAGAATGAGAACAAGAAGAACGAGGAGAGGAAGAAGAAGAATAAGAAAAAGAAGAGAAACATGAGGAAGAAAAAATTTAAGAGGAAGAAGAAGAAGAAGGAGAGGAAGACAAGGAAGAAGAGAAAGAAGAACAAGAAGAGGAGAAAGAAGTAGAATAGCAAAATATGGTACTATAGGAGGAGGATGAAAAAGAAGAAGTAAGAAAAGAAGAAAGAAAGGAGGATAAAGAAGGAAAAGAGGAAAAAGAACAAGAAAATGGATGGGAAGAAGAAGAAGAGGACGAATAAGAAAATGGTAGAAGAAGAAGAAGAAAAAGAAGAAGAAGAAGAAGATGAAGATGATGAAGAAGAAGAAGAAGAAGAAGAAGAAGAACAGAAGAAGAAGAAGAAGAGGAAGAAGAAGTAGAAGAAGAAGAAGAAGAAGAAGAAGAAGAAGAAGAAGAAGGAGAAGAAGCGAAAGAAGAAGATGAGGAAAAGAAGAAGAGGAAGAAGAAGAAGAAGCAGAAGATGAAAGAGAAAAAGAAGAAGAAGAAGAATAGGAAAAAGAAGAAGAAGAAGGAGACGAAGAAGAAGTCATAGAAGGACAAGGGAAGAAGAGCAAGAATGAGAAGACGAAGAAGAAGGATAAGGGGATGAAGAAGTGGAAGAGCAAGGAGAGGAAGAGGAAGAAGAAGAAGTAGAAGAATAAGAGAAATAGGAGGAGGAGGAAGAAGAAGAAAAAAAAGAGAAAGATGAAGAAGAATATGAGGAAAAACAAGAAGAAGCCAAGGAAGAAGAAGAAGAAGAAGAAGAAGAAGAATAGAAAGAAGAAGAAGTGGAAGATGAAGAGGAAGAAGAAGAAGAAGTTAGATTATGGACTGGTGTGTGATAACTTAGGGATTAAGAATTAGGTATTAAGGTTTTGGGATTAGGTGTTAGGTAGGGAGGGATTCAAGATTATGGATTAGGGAATAAGGATTAGAGATTAGGGTTTAGGAAATAATGATTTAAGATTAAGAATTAAGAATTAGGGATTATGGATTAGTGATTAGGGCTAGGGTTTAGGGATTAGGGATTAGGAATTGGGATTAAGAATTAGGGATTCCAGATTAGATTTAGGATTACATATTAGGAGTTATTGATTAATGGATTAAGGATTACGAATTTGGGATTAAGGATTAGGTATTAGGGTTCAAAGATTGTGGTTTAGGGTTTATGAATTAGGATTTAAAGATTAGATATTTAGGATTAAGAATTCAAAACAAGGATAAGAGATTAGGAATTAGAGATTAAGGATTAAGAATTGGAGATCACAGATAAGATATGAAAGATTAGGCATTAAAGATTAGACATTAGAGATTAAAGATTTGGAATTAGGGTTTAAGGATAAGGGATTAGTTATTAAGGATTATGGATGGTTTAATGATTAAATATTAAGGATTAGTCATTCGTGATTAAGGATTTGACATTGGGGATTAGCGATTAGGGATTAGGGATTACAGATTATGGATTACGAATGAAAGAGTGCAAGATTAAGGATTATGGTTTTGGGATAAAGAAGAAGAATATAAGAAGAAGAAGATTGAGAAGAAGAAGAAGAAGAAGAAAAAGAAGAAGACGATGATGAAAGAAGAAGAAAAAGAAGAAAGAAGAAAAAAGAAAAAAGAAAAAAGAAAAAGGAAAAAGAAAGAAAGAAGGAAGAAGGAAGAAGGAAGAAGAAAGAAGTTAGAAGCAAGAAGAAGAATGCTGAATCAAGAAGAAAGAAGGAAGAAGCAAGAAGAAAGAAGCAAGAAGGAAGAAGATAGATAAGAAAGCAAAAGAAGAAAGAAGAAAGAAGAAAGAAGAAGAGAAGAAGAGAAGAAGAAGAAGAAGAGAAGGAGAAGATGAAGAAGTAGAAGAAGAAGAAGAAGAAGAAGATGAAGTTGAAGAAGTAGAAGTAGAAGAAGAAGAAGAAGAAGAAAGAGAAGAAAAGGAAGAAGATGGGGAAAAAGAAGAAGAACAAGAAGAAGAAGAGGTTGAAGAAGAAGAGGTAGAAGAAGAAAAAAATAAGAAGAAGAGTAAGAGGATGAAGATGGGGAAAAGAAGAGAAACAAGAAGAAGAAGAGGTTGAGAGAAAGGTAGAGAAGACAAAAATAAGAAAAGAAAGAGGACAAGAAGTTGAAGAAGAAGTAGAAGAAGTAGTAGAAGAAGAAGAAGAAGAAGAAGAAGAAGAAGAAGAAGAAAGAGAAGAACTAGAAGAACCAGATAAGGAAAAAGAAGAAGAACAATAAGAAGAAGAGGTAGAAGAAGAAAAAAGAAGAAGCAAAAGAAGAAGAAGTGGAAGAAGTGGAGGAGGAGAAAGAAGAAGAAGAACAGCAAGAAAAAGAAGCAGAAAAAGGAGAGGAAGATGGCAAAGAATATGATGAAGAAGAAGGAGAGGACAAGAAAGAAGGAAAAGAAGAAGAGAAAGAAGGAACAGGAGAAGAAGAAGAAGAAGACAGATTATAGAGTAGTGGACGACTACTAAAAGATGAGAAATTAGGGATTGGGTATTAGGCATTATGAATGGAAGGATTTTGATTTATGGATTAGGGATTAAGGATTAGGAATTAGGGTTTAAGAATCGGGGATTTAGAAATAAGAATTAAGAATTAGGTTAGGGTTTAGGGACTACGGATTAGATAATTTGGCTTTGGGAAAATGGAATAGGAATTAGGCATTATGGATTAGAATAGGGATTCAAGATTAGAGAATCAAAGTAAGGGATTAAGGATTAAGTATTATGAATGAGGGATTGAGGATTAAGGTTTTGGGATTATGAATTATGGATTAGAGATTAGAGATTTAGGTTTAGGAATTAAAGACTAAGATTAGAGATTAGGGATTATGGATCAAGGAAAAGGGATTAGAGATTAGGAATTAGATATTAAAGATTAGGAATTAGGAATTAGGGATTAAGGACTGGGGAGAAAGAAGAAGAAAAATGTGAGTAGGAAGAAGAAGAAAAAGAAGGCAAAGTAGTAGTAGTAGTTAAAGAAGAAGAAGAAGAGGAAGAGGAAAGGGATGATGAAAAGGAAGAAGAAGAAGAAAACGAAGAAGATGAAGAAGAAGAACACGAACAAGAAGAAGAAAAGAAGAAGAAGAAGAATAAGAAGAAGAAGAAGAAGAATAAGAGAAAGAAGGAGGAGGAGAAGAAGAAGTAGAAGAAGAAGAAATAAAAGAAGGAGAAGAAGGAGGAGAAGAAGAGAAAATAAAAGAAAAAGAAATAAAAGAGGAAGAATAATAAGAACAAGAGTGAGAAGAAGAAGAAGAAGAAGAAGAAGAAGAAAAAGAAGAAAAATAAAGTAGAAGAAGAAGAGGAAGAAGAACACGAAGAAGAAGAAGAAGACGATGAAGAAGAAGAAAAAAAGAACAAGAGGAAGGAAAAAAGAAGAAAGTGAAGAAGAAGAAGTAGAATAATTTTATAACCATCGTAAAAATAATAATAAGAAGAAGAGAAAGAAGAAGAAGAAGAAGAAGAAGAAGAAGAAGAAGATGATGAGGAAGATGAAGCGGAAGAAAACGAAGAAGTGGAAGATGAGGAAGAAGAAGAGAAAGAAGAGAAAAGTAGAAAGAAGAAGAAACAAGAAAGATGAAAGAAGAAAGGAGAAGGAAGAAAGCAGATGGGAGAAGGAGGAAAGAGAACGAAGAAGGAAGATGGAAAAAGAATGAGGAAGAAGGAAGACACAAGAAAGAAGAAGGAATAAGAAAGATGGAAGATAGCAGAAGGAAGAAGAAGAAGAAAAGAGAAGAAAAAGAGGAAGAGGAAAAGGAAGAGGAAGAGAAAGAGAAAGAGGAAGAGGTAGAGGAAGACAAAGAGGAAGGGGTAGAAGAAGGAGAAAGGGAAGAACAAGAAGAAGAAGATGAGAAAGAAGAAGAAGAAGAAAAGAAAAAGAAGAACAAGAAGAAGGAGAGGAATAAGAAGTTGATGAAGATTATGAAGAAGAAGAAGAATTCGAAAAAGAAGACATGGAAGAAGAAGAAGAAAAAGAGAGGAGGGGCTAGAAGAAAACAAAGATGAAGAAGAAGACGAGGAAGGAGAGGAAATTGAAGACAAAGAAGAAGAAGAAGAAGAGGAAGAAGAAGAAGTAGAGGAAGAAGATGAAGAAGTAGAAGAAGAGTGAAAGAAGAAGACAAAAAAGAAGAAGAAGAAGCTGTAGAAGAGGAGAAGAAGAAGAAGAAGAACAAGAAGAAGAGGAAGAGGAGGAGGAGGAAGAAGAAGAAGAAGAAGAAGAAGAGGAGGAGGAAGATGAGAAAGAATAAGAAGAAGAACAAGAAGAGGACAACGTAATAGAAAAAGGAAAAGAGAAAGAACAAGAAGAAGTGGAAAAAGAAGAGGAGGAAGAAGAAGAAGAAGAAGAAGACAATAGAAATAAGAAGAAGTCAAAGAAGAAGTCGAAGAAGAAAAAGAAAACAAAGACAAAGAAGAAGAAACAGAAGAAGAACACGATGAACAAGAAGAGGATGAAGAAGAAGAAGATGAAGTAGAAGATGAGTGGAAGAAGAAGAAGAAGAAGAAGAAGATGAAGAGTTGATGATGAGGAGGAAGTAGAAGAAAAGAAGAAGAAGAAGAAGAAGAAAAAGAAGAAGTGGAAGAAGAGGAAGAAGAAGAAGAAAAAGAAGAATACAAAAAATATGTAGTAGTAGAAGAAGAAGAAATAGAGGTGGAAGATGAACATGATGATGAAGAAGCACAAGAAAAAGAAGAAGAAGAAATAGAAGTAGAAGAAGAGTAAGAAAATGAAGAACATGAAGATGAGAAGAAGAAGAAGAAGAAGAAGAAGAGGAAGGAGAAGAAGAAGAAGTAGAAGAAGAATAAGTAGAGGAAGAAGAAGATGGAGAAAAAGAAGAGAAGAAGCAGAAGAACAAAAAGAAGAAGAAAAGAAGAAAAAAAATAAGAGAAGGAAAAGATGATGAAGAAGAAGAAGAAGTAGAAAAGAAGAAGAAGAAAAGGAGGAAGAAGAAGAGCAAGAAGAAGATGATGAAAAAGAGAAGAAGAAGAAGAAGAAGAAGAAGAAGAAGAAATGGAAAGGAGAGAAGTAAGGAAAGAAAAAAGAAGTAATTGAGAGGATGGAAGAGGGAAGAAGGAAGAAGGAAGAAGGAAAAAGGAAGAAGGAAAAACATGAAGAAGAAAAAGAAGAAGAAGAAGAAGAAGAAGAAGAAGACGAAGAAGAAGAAGAAGAAGAGGAAGAGGAAGAAGACGAAGAAGAGGAAGAGGAAGAGGATGAGAAGGAGGTAGAAGAGCACTAAAAGAAATTGGAAGAAGAAGAAATGGAAGAAGACGATAAATAAGAAGAAGAAGAAGAAGATGAAGATGAATAAGGTGAAGAAGAAGAAGAAAATGAAGAGGAAGAAGAAAAAGAAGATGTAGAAGAAGAAGAAGAAGAAGAGAAGAGAAGAAAAAGAAGAAGAAGAAGAAGAAGACAAAGATGAAGAAGAAGGTGAAGAAGAAGAAGGAGAAGAAGAGGAAATCAAAGAAGAAGAAAAGGAAGAAGAAGTCAAAGAAGTAGAAAAAAAGATGATGAAGAAGTAGACAACAAAGAAGAACAAATAGAAGATGAAGAAGTAGAAGAGAGGAAGAAGAAGAAGTAGTAGTAGCAGAAGGAGAAGACAATGAAGATAGAAGAAGAAGGAAAAGGAAAGAAAGAGGAAATTAGAAGGAATAAGAAGAAAGATTAAGAACGAAGAAGAAAGAAGAAAGAAGAATAAAGGGAAATGAAAGAAGAAAGAAGATGGAAGAAGGAAGAAGGAAGAAGCAAGAAGCAAGAAGGAAGACGGAAGAAGCAAGATTGAAGAAGGAAGATGGATGGAGGAAGGAATATGGAAGAAGGAAAAAGAAATAAGAAAGAAGAAAGAAAAAGAAGAAAGAAGAGAGAAGAAAAAAGTAGAAGAAAAAGTGAAAGAAGGAGAAGAAGGGGAAAGAAAAGGAGGAAGAAGAGAACAAGAAGGAGAGGGAATAGAAGAAGGAAATGTAGAGGGAGAAGAAGAAGAAGAAGACGAGAAAAAAAGAGAGGAAGAAGGAGAAGAACAAGAAGTAGAAGATGATGTAGAGAAGAAGAAGAAGAATAAGAAGAATAAGGAGAGGTAGAAGAAGAAGAATAAGAAGAAGAAGAAGAAGAAGACGAAGATGAAGAAAAAGAAGTAGAACAAGAAGAAGAAGAAAAGGAAGAATGAGAACAAGAAGAATGAGAAGAGGAAGAAGTAGAATAAGAAGAAGAAGAGAAACATGAGGAAGAAAAAATTGAAGAGGAAGAAGAAGAAGAAGAAGGAGAGGAAGATAAGGAAGAAGAGAAAGAAGAGGAGGAAGAAGAAGAATAGGAAAATAAGGTACTAGAGGAGGAGGAAGAAAAAGAAGTACAAAAGAAGAAAGAAAGGAGGACAAAGAAGGAAAAGAGGAAAAAGAACACGAAAAAGGATGGGAAGAAGAAGAAGAAGAAGAATAAGAAAAAGGTAGAAGAAGAAGAAGAAGAAGAAGAAGAAGATGAAGATGAAGAGAAGAAGAAGAAGAAGAGGAAGAAGAAGTAGAAGAAGAAGAAGAAGGAGAAGAAGCGAAAGAAGAAGATGAGGAAAAGAAGAAGAGGAGGAAGAAGAAGAAGTAGAAGAAGAAAGAGAAAAAGAAGAAGAAGAAAGAGAGAAGAGGAAGGAGACGAAGAAGAAGACAATGAAGAAGGACAAGAGGAAGAAGAGCAAGAATGAGAAGACAAAGAAGAGGAAGTAGGGGATGAAGAAGTAGAAGAGCAAGGAGAGGAAGAGGAAGAAGAAGTAGAAAAATAAGAGAAAGAGGAGGAGGAAGAAGAATAGGAAGAATAAAAGGACAAAGATGAAGAAGAATATGAGGAAAAACAAGAAGAAGCCAAGGAAGAAGAAGAAGAAGAATAGAAAAAAGAAGTGGAAGTAGAAGAAGAGGAAGAAGAAGAAAAAGAAGAAGTTAGATTATGGACTAAAGTGTGACAACTTAGGGATTAAGAATTAGGTATTAAGGTTTTTGGATTAGGTGTTAGAGAGGGAGGGATTCAAGATTATGGATTAGGGAATAAGGATTAGAGATTAGGGTTTAGGAAATAATGATTTAAGATTAAGAATTAAGAATTAGGGATTATGGATTAGTGATTAGGGTTAGGGTTTAGGGATTAGGGATTAGGAATTGGGATTAAGAATTAGGGATTCTATGTTAGATTAGGAATTACATATTAGGAGTTATTGATTAACTGATTAAGGATTACGTATTAGGGATTAAGGATTAGGTATTAGGGTTCAAAGATTGTGGTTTATGGTTTATGAATTAGGATTTAAAAATTAGAGATTTAGGATTAGGAATTCAAAACAAGGATAAGAGATTAGGAATTAGAGATTAAGGATTAAGAATTGGAGATTACAGAAAAGGTATGAAAGATTAACCATTAAAGATTAGACATTAGGGATTTGGAATTTGGGTTTAAGGATAAGAGATTAGTTATTAAGGATTACGGATGGTTTAAAGATTAAATATTAAGGATTAGTCATTCGTGATTAAGGATTTGACATTGGGGATTAGCGATTATGGATTAGGGATTAGAGATTAGAGAGAGAGAGATTAGGGATTACAGATTATGGATTACAGATGAAGGAGTGAAAGGTTCGGGATTATGGTTTTGGGATAAAGAAGAAGAAATATAAGAAGAAGAAGAATATTGAGAAGAAGAAGAAGAAGAAGAAAAAGAAGAATATGATGATGAAAGAAGAAGAAAAAGAAAGTAAGAAAGGAGGAAGAAGAAGAAAGAAATGAGAAGGAAGAAGGAAGACAGAAGAAAGAAGAAAAAAGAAGAAAGAAGAAAGAAGAAAAAAGAAAGAAGAAAAAAGAAAAAAGAAAAAAGAAAAAAGAAAGGAAGAAGGAAGAAAAAAGAAGTGAGATGCAAGAAGGAAGAATGCTGAAGCAAGAAGAAAGAAGGAAGAACGAAGAAGAAAGAAGGAAGAGGGAGGAAGATATAAGAAAGAAGAAAGCAAAAAGAACAAAGAAGAAAGAAGAAAGAAGAAGAAGAAGAAGAAGAAGAAGAAGGAGAAGGAGAAGATGAAGAAGAAGAAGAAGAAGATGAAGATGAAGAAGAAGTAGAAGTAGTAGTAGAAGAAGAAGAATAAGCAGAAGATAGAGAAGAAAAGGAAGAAGAAGAACAAGAAAAAGAAATGGTAGAAGAAGAAAAAATAAAGAAGAAGAGTAGGAGGATGAAGAAGAAGAAGAAGAAGATGAAGGAGGAGGAGAAGGAGAAGATGACGAAGAAGAAGAAGAAGATGAAGAAGAAGTAGAAGTAGTAGTAGTAGTAGTAGTAGAAGGAGAAAGATAAGAACTAGAAGAAGAAGATTAGGAAAAAGAGGAAGAACAAGAAGACAAAGGGGTAGAAGAAGAGAAAAGAAGAAGAAGAGGAAGAAGAGGAGGAGGAGGAAGAAGAAGAACAACAACAAGAAAAAGAAGCAGAAAAAGAAGAGGAAGATGGCAAAGAATATGATGAAGAACAAGAAGGGGCAAAGAAAGAAAGAAAAGAAGAACAAAAAGGAGCATGGGAAGATGAAGAAGAAGATAGATTATAGAGTGGTGGATGACTATTGAAAGATGAGAAATTAGGGATTGGGTATTAGGCATTAAGAATGGAATGATTTTGATTTATGGATTAGGGATTAAGGATTAAGAATTAGGGTTTAGGGATTAGGGATTTAGAAATAAGAATTAAGAATTAGGTTAGGGTTTAGGGACTACGGATTGGATAATTTGGCTTTGGAAAAATGGAATAGGAATTAGGTATTAGGGATTAGATTAGGGATTCAAGATTAGAGAATCGAAATAAGGGATTAAGGATTAAGTATTATGTATGAGGGATTGAGGATTAAGGTTTTGGGATTATGAATTACGGATTAGAGATTAGAAATTTAGGATTAGGAATTAAAGACAAAGATTAGAGATTAGACATTAGGGATTATGGATCAAGGAATAGGGATTAGAGATTAGAAATTAGGTAATAAAGATTAGAAATTAGGAATTAGGGATTAAGGACTCGAGAGAAAGAAGAAGAAGGACGTGAGTATGAAGAAGAAGAAAAAGAAGGCATAGCAGTAGAAGAAGAAGAAGAAGAAGAAGAAGAGGAAGAGGAAAGGGACAATGAAGAGGAAGAAGAAGAAGAAGAAAAAGAAGAAGTTGAAGAAGAAGAAGAAGAACAAGAAGAAGAGAAGAAGAAGAAGAAGAAGAAGAAGAAGAAGAATAAAAGAAAGAAGGAGGTGGAGAAGAAGTGGAAGAAGAAGAAATAAAAGAAAGAGAAGAAGGAGGAGAAGAAGAGAAAATAAAAGAAAAAGAAATAGAAGAAAAAGAAATAGAAGATGAAGAATAATAAGAACAAGAGTGAGAGGAAGAAGAAGAAGATGAAGATGAAAAAGAAGAAAAATAAAGTGGAAGAAGAGGAAGAAGAAGAACACGAAGAAGAAGAAGAAAAAGACGATGAAGAAGAAGAAAAAAAGAAGAAGAAGAGAAAAGAGAAGAAAGAGAAGAAGAAGTACTACAATAATTTTATAACCATCGTAACAATAATAATAAGAAGAGAAAGAAGAAGAAGAAGAAGAAGAAGAAGTTGAGGAAGATGAAGAGGAAGAAAACAAGTGGAAGATGTGGAAGAAGAAGAGAAAGAAGAGAAAAGTAGAAAGAAGAAGAAATAAGAAAGATGAAAGAAGATTGGAGAAGGAAGAATGTAGATGGGAGAAGGAGGAAAGAGAACGAAGAAGGAAGATGGAAAAAGAATAAGGAAGAAGGAAGACACAAGAAGAAGGAATAAGGAAGATGGAAGATAGAAGAAGGAAGAAGAAGAAAAAGAAGAAGAAAAAGAGGAAAAGGAAGAGGAAGAGAAAGAGGAAGAGGTAGAAGAAGAGGAAGAGGAAGGGGAAGAAGAAGGGGAAGAACAAGAAGTAGAAGAAGACGGGGAAGAAGAACAAAAAGAAGAAGAAATTGAGAAAGAAGAACATGAAGAAGAAAAAGAAGAAAAGAAAAAGAAGAACAAGAAGTAGGAGAGGAATAAGAAGTTGATGAAGATTATGAAGTAGAAGAAGAATTCGAAAAAGAAAACATGGAAGAAGAAGAAGAAGAAAAAGAGAAGAGGAGCTAGAAGAAGACAAAGAAGAAGAAGAAGACGACGATGGAGAGGAAATAGAAGATTAAGAAGAAGAAGAAGAAGAGGAAGAAGAAGTAGAGGAAGAAGATGAAGAAGTAGAAGAAGAGAGGAAGATGAAGAAGACAAAAAATAAGAAGTAGAAGAAGAAGTAGTAAATGAGGAAGAAGAAGAAGAAGAAGAACAAGAAGAAGAGGAACAGGAGGAGGAGGAGGAAGAAGAAGAAGAAGAGGAGGAGGAGGAAGATGAGAAAGAATAAGAAGAAGAACAAGAAGAGGACAACATAGTAGAAAAAGGAAAAGAGAAAGAACAAGAAGAGAAAGAAGAAGAAGAAGAAGAAGAAGATAGATCATAAAGTATTTGGCGACATCCTAATGATTAGGAATTAGGTGTTAGAGATTGGAGATAACGCGTTAGGGAGGGAGGGATTTAGATTCATCGATTAGGGATTATGGATAAAGGATCAGGGCTTAGTGATTAGGGTTTTGGGATTAAGAATTAAGAATAAGTCTTAAGGTTTAGAGATTAGGGATTAGGTAATAGGGATTTGGTAAAAAATTAAAAATTAGATATTAGGGATTAGATTATGGATTAGGGATCAGAAATAAGGGATTAAAAGATTAAGTATTTAGTATTAAGTATTAGGGATTAGGGATTAAGGTTTTGGGATTATCTATTAAGGATTAGACATTAGAGATTTTGGATTAGGGATTATGGATTAAGGATTAAGGATTAAGAATTTGAGATTAGGGATTAAGTATTAAGGATTAGAGATTACAAATTAAGGATTAAGTATTAGGGAAAAAGAAGGAGAAGGATAAGAGCAAGAAGAAGATGAAGAGAAATAAGGTAAAGTAGTAGTAGAAGAAGAAGAAGAGGAAGAAGAAGGGGAAGACAAAGAGGGAAAAGAAGTAGAAGAAGAGGAAGATGATGATGATGATGATGATGAAGGAAATGAGAAGTAGAAAAAGAAGAATAATAATGATAATAAAAAGAAGGTGAAGAAAAAAAAGAAGAATAAGAAGAAGAAGAAATAAAAGAAGAAGAAAATGAAGAAGAACAAAGAGAAGAAGGAGAAGAAGAACAAGAAATAGAAGAAAAAGAAATAAAAGAGGCAGAAGAATAAGAACAAGAAGGAGAAGAAGAAGATGTAGAAGAAGAAGACGAAAAAGAAGAAAAACAAGTAAAGAACGAAGAAGTGGAAGAAGAACGAAAAGAAGAAAAAGACAAAGAAGAAGAAGAAGAAGAAGAAGAAGAAGAAGAGGAAAAGAAGAAGAGAAAGAAGATGAAGACATAGAATAATAATAATAATAAGAGGAAGAAGAAGAAGAAGAAGAAGAAGAGGAAGTAAAACAATGAAGAAGAAGAATAAGATGAAGATGAGAAAGAAGAAGAAAAAGAAGAAGTAGAATGAAGAAGAAGGAAGAAAGAAGAAAGAAGTAAGAAGAAGAAAGAATGAAGATGGGTGAAGGGAGAAAGAAGAAGGAAGGAGGAAGAAGGAAAAGAAAGAAGGAAGAAGGTAGAAATAAGGACAAAGGAATAATGAAGATGGAAGATAGAAGAAGCAAGAAGAAAAGAAGAAGAAGAAGAAGAAGAAGAGGAAGAGGAAGAGAATGAGGAAGAGGTAGGAGAAGACGAAGAGGAAGGGGAAGAAGAAGAAGAGGAAGAAGAAGAAGAGGAAGAAGAGGAAGAAGATGATGATGATGATGATGAGGAACAAGTACAAGAAGAAGATGAAGAAGAAAAAGAAAAAGTAAAAGAAAAAGAAGAAGAAAAAGAGGAGGAATGAGAAGAAGTTGATGAAGAAGAAGAAGAAGTGGAAAAAGAAGACAAGGACGAAGAAGAAGAAGAAGAGAAGAGGAAGTAGAAGAAGACCAAAGATGAAGAAGAAGAGGAAGTAGAGGAAGAAGAGGAAACAAAAGAGGAAGAAGAAGAAGAAGAAGAAGAAGAGGTGAAGGAAGAAGAAGATGATGAAGAAGAAGAAGATGAAGAAGTAGAAGAAGTGAGCAAGAAGAAGAAGAAGAAGAAGCAGGAGAAGAAAAAGTAATAGAAGAAGAAGAATGAGGATAAGAAGAAGAGGAAGAAATAAAGGAAGAAAATGAAGAAAAAGAGGAGGAAGAAGAAGATGAAGAAGAAGAAGAATAAGAAAAGAAAAAATAAGAAGAAGAGAAGAAGAAGGAGAAGATGTTGAAGAAGTAATAATAGTAGAGGAAGAAGAAGAAGAAGAATAAGAAGAGGAAGAAGAAGAATAAGAAGAGGAAGAAGAAGAAGAAGAGGAAGAAGTAGTAGTAGTAGTAATAGAAGTAGTAGTAGTAGTAGAAGCAGAAGAAGAAGAAGAATGAGAAGAGGAAGTAGAAGAAGAAGAAATAGAAGAAGAAGAGAAGAAGAAGAAGAAGAAGAAGAAGAAGAAGATGAAGCAAAAGAAGAAGAAGAAAATGAAGAAGAGGAACAAGAAGAAGAAGAAGAAGAAGAAGAAGGGAAAGAAGATGAAGATGAAGAAGAAGAAGAAAAAGAAGAAGAAAAAGGAAGAAGAAGAAAGAAGAAAGAAAAAGAAAGAAGAGAGAAGATAGGAGAAAGAAGAAAGAAGAAAGAAGGAAGAAGATGTAGAAGTAGAAGGAGAAGATGATGAAGGAGCAGAAGGGGAAGAGGAGGTAGATGAAGATAAGGAGAAGGGGAAGAAGAAGAAGGAGAAGAGGATGAAGACGATGATGAAGAAGAAGAAGAAGAAGAAGATGATGATGATGACGAAGAAGAAGAAGAGTAGGAGGAAGGGGAAGGAGAGGGGGAGGAAGAAGGAAAAGAAGACAAATAATAAGAAGAGGAAGTAGAGGAGGAGGAGAAGGAAGAAGTAGAAGAAGAAGAAGAGAAAGATGAGAAAGAATAGGAAGAACAACAAGAAGAGGACAAGACAGAAGAAAAAGGAAAATAGAAAGAACAAGAAGGGAAAGAATAAGAAGAAGTAGAAGACAAATTATAGAGTAATGGGCGACATCCTTAGATTAGGAATTAGGTATTTAAATTGGGGATCACGCCTTAAGGAGGGAGGGTTTGGATTTTTTTGATTAGGGATTATGGATAAAGGATTATGGTTTAGGGATTAAGGATTTGGATTAAGAATTAGGAATAAGGCTTAGGGTTTAGATTATGGATTAGGGATTAGGTGATAGAGATTTGGGGAAAAAAATAAGAATTAGGTATTAGAGATTAAATTATGGATTAGGGATTGGAAATAAGGGATTAAAAGGTTAAGGATTTAGTATTAAGCATTAGGGATTAATGATTAAGGTTTTGGGATTATTTATTAAGGATTAGAGATTTTGGATTCTAAATTCAAGACATGGATTTGAGAATAGAGATTAGGGATTATGGATTAACGATTAGTGATTAAGAATTTCAGATTAGGTATTAAGAATTAAAGATTAAGGATTAGGAATTAAGCGTTAAGTATTAGGGAGAAAGAAGAAGGAGAAGGATAAGAGCAAGAAGGAGGCGAAGAAAAAGAAGGTGAAGTAGTAGTAGTAGAAGAAGAAAAAGAGGAAGAAGAAGGGGAAGACAAAGACGAAAAAGAAGTAGAAGAAGTAGAAGAAGAAGAAGAAGAAGAAGTACACAAATAAGAAGAAGAAGAAGAAGAGGAAGCAAATGAAGACGTAGAATAATAATAGTAATAAAAAAAATAATAAGAGGGAAAAAGAAGAAGAAGAAGAACAAGAAGAGGAAGAAGAAGAAGAAGATGAGGAAGTAAAAAACAAAGACAAAGAATAAGCTGAAGATAAGGAAGAAGAAGAAAAAGAAGAAGTAGAAAGGCGAAGAAAGAAGAAAGATGAAAGAAGTGAGAAGAAGTAAGAAAGAAGATCGATGAAGGAAGAAAGAAGAAGGAAGAAGGAAGAAGGAATAAGGAAGATGGAAGATAGAAGAAGGAAGAAGATGACGAAGAAAAAGAAGAACAAGAACAACAAGAGGGAAAAGGAAAAGGAAGGGGAGAGAAAGAGGAAGAGGTAGGAGAAGACGAAGAGAAAAGGGAAGAAGGAGAAACGGAAGGGGAAGAAGAAGGAGAGGAGGAACAAGAGTATGATGAAGAAAGAGAAGATAATGAGGAAGAAGAACAAGAAGAAGGCGAAGAAGAAAAAGAAATAGAAGTAGAAGTAGAAGAGGAATGAGAAGAAGTTGATGATGAAGAAAAAGAAGAAGTGGAAAAAGAATACTAGGAAGAATAAGAGAAGAAGAAGAAGAAGAAGAGAAAAGAAGAGAAATTAGAAGAAGACAAAGAAGAAGAAGAAGAAGAATAAGAGGAAGAAGAGGAAATCGAAGAAGAAGAAGAAGAATAAGAAGATGAAGAAGAAGAGGAGAAGGAGGGGGAGGAAGAAGAAGAAGAAGAAGAAGAAGAAGAAGAAGAAGATGAAGTAGAAGAAGGGAGGAAGAACAATAAGAAGAAGATGAAGAAGAAGAAGAAGAAGAAAAAGTAGTAGAAGAAGAAGAATGAGAAAAAGAAGAATAAAAAGAAATAAAAGAAGAAGAACAAGAAAAATAGTAGGAAGAAAAAGATGAAGAAGAAGAAGAAGAAGAATAATAAGAAAAGAAAGAATAAGAGGAAGAGAAGATGAAGGAGAAGAAGAAGAAGATGAAGCAAAAGAAGAAAAAGAAAAATAGAAGAGGAAGAATAAGAAAAAAATGAAGAAGTAGTAGTATTAGTAGTACAAGAAGAAGAAGAAGAATAGGAAAAGGAAGTAGAAGAAGAAGAAAAAGAAGAAGAAGAAAGGAAGGAGAAGGTGATGAAGAAAAAGAAGATGAAGAAAAAGAACTGGAAGAAAGTGAAGAAGAGGAACAGCAAGAAAGAAGTAAGGAAACAAGAAAAAGGAGGAGAAGAAGAAGAAGAAGGAGAAAAAGAAAGAAGAAGAAAGAGGAAAGAAAAGAGAAGGAAAAGAGATGATGGAAGAAGGAAGAAGGAAGAAGATGACAAAGTAGTAAAAGAAGAAGAAGAAGAAGAAAAATAAAGAAGAAGAAAGAGGAAAGAAAAAAGAAGGAAAAGAGATGATGGAAGAAGGAAGAAGGAAGAAGATGATGAAGTAGAAGAAGAAGAAGAAGGAAAGGAAGTAGAAAGAAGTTAGAAGAAGATAAGGGGAAGGGGAAGAAGAAGATGAAGAGGACTAAAATGATGATGATGAAGAAGAAGAAGAAGAAGAAAAAGAAGAAGAAGTACAAAATGAAGAATAAGAAGAAGAGAAGACGAAGAAAAAGAAGAGGAATAAGAAGAAGAACAAGAAAAAGAATAAGAAGTGAAAGAAGAAGAGGTGGAGGAGGAAGAGGAAAAAGAAGAAGAAGAACAAGTGAAGAAGATGAAGAAGAAGAAGAAGAAGATGACAAAAAAGATGAAGAAGAAGAAGATTATGAT
Organism: Vanilla planifolia; assembly: GCA_023846275.1. Taxonomy (NCBI): domain Eukaryota; kingdom Viridiplantae; phylum Streptophyta; class Magnoliopsida; order Asparagales; family Orchidaceae; genus Vanilla; species Vanilla planifolia. The sequence goes on along the minus strand of JAIUJO010000536.1, from coordinate 213,795 downwards.
GAAGAGGAAACCAAAGAAGAAGAAATCAAAGATGTTGAAGAAGAAGAAGAAGTGAAAGAAGAAGAAGAACAAGTAGTAGAAGTAGTAGAAGTTGTAGAAGAAGAAGAAAAAGAAGAAGAAGAAGAAGTAGTGATGGAGGAGGAAGAAGAAGAAGATGAAGATGAAGAAGATGAAGAAAAAAAGATGTGTAAGTTAAAGAAGTAGAAGACGAAGGGGAAGAAGAACAGGAAGAATAAGAGGAAGTAGAAGAAGAGAAGAAGGCAAGAAGAAGAAGAAGTGGAGGTTGAAGAATAAGGATTGGTAGAAGAAGAAGAAGAGGAAGAAGAAGAAGAGGAGGAAGAAGAGGAGGAAGAAGAAAAAGAAGAAGAAGAATAAGAAGAGAAAGAGGTGCAAGGAGAAGCGGAAGAGATAGTAGTAGAAGAAGAAGAAGAAGAATAGGAAGATGAAGAAGAAGAGGACTAAGAAGAAGGAAAGGAAGAAGAGAAAGAAGGAGAAGAGGAAGAAGAAGAAGAAGATGGATTATAGAGTTGTGGGCGATGGCTTAAAGATTAAGAATCAGATATTAGGGATTGGGGATAATTTGTTTAGGAGGGAGGGATTTAGATTTGTGGATAAGGGATTAAGGATTAGAGATTAGGGTTTATGGATTGAAGATTTGGGATTAAGAATTAGTAATTAGGGTTATGGTTTAGGGATTAAGGATTAGGTTATAGGGATTTGGGAATAAGGATTTAAAATATTTTAATAAGGGTCAGATTAGTGAATAAGAAGAAGTAGAAGGAGAAGGAGAAAAGAAGAAGAAGAAGAGGAAGAAGAAGTAGAAGAAGAAAGAGAAGCAAAAGAGGAATAAGAAGAAGAAGACGAGGAAGAAGAATGAAAAGAAGTAGTAGGAGAAGAAGAAGAGGAAGAAGAGGAATAGGAAGGAGAAGAGGAAGAAGAAAGAATTAGGGATTAAGGATTAGTGATTCGGGTCAAGGTTTATAGATTAGGGATTAGGTAATAAGTATTTGGGAATTAGGATTAAGATTTAGGGATTAGGGATTAGATTAGCGATCACAAATTTGGAGTAATTGATTAAGAGATTAAGGATTAAATATTAGGGATTAAGGATTAGAGGTTACGGATTAAGGATTCTGGTTTAGGGATTAAGAATTAGGAATTAGGTGTTAAAGATTAAGGTTTAAGGATTAGGCATTGGGGATTAAGGATTTTTTTTTTAGGGTTTAAGGATTAGGGATTAGGGATTAAGGATTATGGATAAGGGATGGATTGACGATTCAATATTAAGGATTAGTTAATAGGGATTAAGGATTTGACAATGGGGATTAGCAATTAAAGGATTTGGGATTAGAGATTAAGGAGAGAGAGGGATTTGGGATTATAGATTAGGTTTTATTGATAAGGGTATACGGGATTAGGGATTGTGATTTCAAGATAAAGAAGAAGAAGAAGAAGATGGAGAAGAAGAAGAAGAAGAAGAAGACGATTATGATAGAAGAAGAAAAAGATAGAAAGAAGGAGAAAGAAAGAAGATGAAATAAGGAAGAAGAAAAAAGGAGAAGAAAGAAGATGAAAGAAGAAAGAAGAAAGAAGAATGAAGAAAAAAAGATAGAGAAAAGAAGAAAAAGGAAAGAAAGAAGAAGGAAGAAGGAAGAAGAAAGAAGTGAGAAGCAAGAAGGAAGAAGAAAAAACAAGAAGCTAGAAGGAAGGAGGAACAAAGAAGAAGGAAGAAGGAAGCAATAAGGAAGAAGTAAGAAAGAAGTAAGAAAGAAGAAGGAAGAATATATTAGAAATAAGAAAGAAAAAGAAGAAAGAAGAAGAAGAAGAAGAAGAAGGTGAAGGAAAAGGAGGAAGAGGAGAACAAGAAGAAGGTGTAGGCGAAGGATAAGGAGAAGAAGAAGAAGACAAAGAAATATGGAAAGAAGAATAAAAGGAAGATGAGGAAGAAGAAAAAGAAGTAAATGAAGAAGAAGTAAATGAAGAAGAAGAAGAAAAAGAGAAGAAGAAGAACAACAAAAAGAGGTAAAAGAAGAAGAAGAAGAAGAACAAGAAGAAGTAAAAGTAGAAGAAGAAGGGGAAAAAGAAGAAGAACAAGACGAAGAAGTAGAAGAAGAAGAAGAAAAAGAGGAAGAAGAAGAACAAGAATAATAAGAAGAAAAAGAAGTAGAAGAAGAAGGAGAAGAAGAAGAGGAAGATGAAGAAGAAGAAGAAGAAGAAGAAGATAAAGATAAGGGAGAAGAAGAAGAAGAAGAAGAAAAGAAGAAAAAGAGGAATAAGAAGAACCTTAAGAAGAAGAAGAAAAAGAAGAAGAAATAGAAGAAGAAGAAGAAGAAGAAGAAGAAGATTGAAAAGAAGGAGAACAACAAGAAGAAGAAGAAAGAAATAGAAGAAGAAGAAAAAGAACATGTAGAAGAAGAAGAAGAAGAAAAATAAGAAAAACAAGTAGAAAAAGTAGAGGAAGAAGAACAACGAATAAGAAGAAGAAGAAGATGAAGAAGAAGTAGAAAAAGAAGAACAAGTAGAATCAAAGGAAAAGAAGAAGAAGAAGAAGAAGAATAAAAAGAAGAAAAAAAGTAGAGGAAGAAGAACATGAAGAAGACGAAGAAGAAGATGAAGAAGAAGAAAAAAAAGAAGAACAAGAAGAAGAAAAGGAAAAAGAAGAAGAGAATGAAGAAGACATAAAAGAATAATGACAATAAGAAGAAGAAGTAGAAGAGAAAAACAAGGGGAAGAAGAAGAAGAAGAGGAAGAAGAAGAAGAAGATGAGGAAGTAGAAGAGGAAGAAGAAGAAGAAGAGGAAGATGAGGAAGAAGAAGAAAAATAAGATGTTGAAAGAAGAAGAAAGAAGAATGTGGAAAGAAGAAGGAAGAAAGAAGAAGGAAGAAGGAAGAAGGAAAAGGAAGAAAGAAGGAAAAAGGAAGAAATTAAGAAAGAAGAAGGAATAAGGAAGATCGATGAAGGAAGAAGATGAAGATGATGATGAAGAAGAAAAGGAAGAGGAAAGAAACAGGAAAAAGAAGAGAGAGAGAGGCAATAGAAGACAAAAAGGAAGGGGAAGAAGAGGGAGTAGAGGTAGAAGAAATGAAGAAGACAAAGAAGAAGAAGAAAAAGAAGAAGAAGAAGAAGAAGAAGAAGAAGATGAGGAAGAAGAAGTAAAAGAAAAAGAAGGAAAAGGAGAAGTAGAAGAAGAAGAAGAAGGAGAAGAAGACGAAGAAGTGGAAAAAGAAGATGAGGAAGAAGAAGAAGAAGAATAAGAAGAAGAAGAAGAAGAAGTGGAAGAAGAGAATAAGAAGAAGAGAAGAGGAGGAAGAAGAAGACAAAGAAGGTGATGAAGTAGAAGAAGAAGAGGAAAGAAGAGAGGAAGATGAAGAAGACAAGGAGAAAGAAGAAGAAGAAGAAAACGAAGAGGTAGAAGAAGAGGAAGTAGAACAAGAAGAAGAAGGAGAAGTACAAGAAGAAGAAGTAGAAGAAGAAGAAGAAGAAGAAAAAGACGAAGAAGAAGATGAAAGAGAATAAGAAGAAGAGGAAGAAGGAAAAGAAGAAGAAAAATAGGAGGAAGAAGTAGAAGAACATGAAGAACAAGAAGAAAATGAAGAAGAGGAAGCACAAGAAGAAGAAGATGAGGAATAAGAAAAATAAAAAGAAGAAGAAGAACAACAACAATAATAAGAAGAAGAAGAAGGAACAAAGGATGGAGAGGAAGAATGAGAAGAAGAGGAACAAGAATAAGAATAAAAATAAGAAGAAGAAGAAGAAAGGAAAGGGTCTTGAAGAAGAAGAAGAAGAAGAAAAGGAGTAGATGATGATGACGAAGAAGAAGAAGAAAAAGAAGAAGAAGAAAACGAAGGAGTGAAAGAAAAAGAATATGAAGAAGAAAAAAAGGAAAAAAGAAGAAGAAAAAGAAGAAGAAGAGGAGAAGAAGTTGAAAAAGAAGAAGAAGAAAAGAAAGAAGGAGAAAGAGGAAAGTAAAAAGAAGAAGGAAGAAAGAAGATGGAAGATGATGAAGTGGAAGAGGAGACAGAAGATGATTAGGGGAAGGGGAAGAAGAAAAAGAAGAAGAGGAAGGAGATGATGATGATGAAGAAGAAGAAGTAAAAGAAGGGGAAGAAGAAGAAGAAGAGGAAGATGAGAAACAAGAAGAAGAAAAGAAGAAGAAGAAGGAGAAGAATAAAAAGTGAAAGAAGAAGATGAAGAAGAAGAAGAGCAGAAGAAGAAGAAGAAGAAGACAAAAAAGAAGAAGAAGAAGATGAAACTAAAGAAGGAGAAGAAGAAGAAGAAGTCAAAGAAGTAGAGGAAGAAGAATAAAGCAACAAAGGAGAAGATGTAGAAGAGGAAGAAGATGAAGAAGAAGAAGAACAAGAAGAAGAGGACAAAGAAGAGGAAGTGGAAGTAGAAGAGGGGGAAGAAGAAGATAAGGGGGAGCAAAAGAAGAAAAAGTAGAAGAGGAAGAAGATGAACAAGTAGTAGTAGAAGAAGAATAAGAAAAAGAAAAAGAAGAAGATGAAGTAGAAGAAGAAGAAGAAGTAGAAGAAGAAGAAGAAGAAGGGGTAGTAGAGGAAGAAGGAGAAGAAAAGAAGAAGAAGAAGAAGAAGAAGAAGAAGAGGAAGAAGAAGAGGAGGAGGAAGAAGAGCAAGAAAAAGAAGACTAGAAGAATAAGAAGACAAAAAAGTAGAACAAGAAGAGGAAATTTGAGAAGGAGAAGAAGAAGAAGGCGAAGTCAAAGAAGTAAAGGAAAAGAAGAAGTTGAAGAAGAAGAATAAGATGTAAAAGAAGAAGTAGTGGTAGAAGAAGAAGAAGAAGAAAATGATGATGTAGTAGTAGTAGAAGAAGAAGACAAAGAAAGAAAATGACAAAAGAAAGAAGAAGAATGTGAGAAGGAAGAAGGAAGATGGAAGAATCAAGATTGAAGAAGGAAGAAGGAAGAAGGAAGATGGAAGGAGTAAACAAGATGGAAGAAGGAAGAAGGAATACGATATAAGAAAGAAGAAAGGAAAAAGAACAAAGAGGAAGAAGAACATAAAGGATAATAAGAAAAAGAGGAAGAAGTAACAGAAGTAGAAAAATAGGAGGAAGTTATAAAAGAAGATGAAGAAGAAGAAGAAAAAGAAAAAGTAGTAGCACAAGAAGAAGAAGATGAGGAATAAGAAAAGGAAGAAGAAGAAGAAGAGAAGAAGTAGAAGAACAAGAACAACAAGAAGAAGAAGAAGCAGAGGAAGGAGAAGAAGAAGAAGTAAAAGAAGAACGAGAAGGGAAGAAGAAGAAGAAGAAGAAGTAGAACGAGAACTGAAGAAGAAGAAGAAGAAGAAGAGAAGGAGAAGAAGAAGAAGAAGAAAAAGAAGAAGAAGAAAAGGAAGAAGAAGAAGTGAAAGAAGAAGAAGAAGAAGAAGAAGGGTAAGAAGAAGAAGAAGGGGAAGAAGATGTTGAAAAAGAAGAAGAAAAGAAAGAAGAAGGATGAAAAAAGAAAAAACAAAGAAGAAAGATGATGGAAGAAGGAAGAACGAAGATGGAAGAAGATGAAGATGATGAAGAAGAAGAAGAAAAAGAAGACGACGAGGAAGAGGAAGAGGAAGATGAAGTGGAATAGGACGTAGAAGAAGATAAGGGGAAAGAGAAGAAGAAGAAGAGGAAGAAGAAGAAGAAGAAGAAGAAGAAGAAGAAGAAGAACAAGAGGAAGATGAGGTAGAAGAAGAAGAAGATGAAGAAGAAGAAGAAGAAGAAGTGGAAGAAGAAGAGGAGGAGGAGGAACAAGAAGAAGAAGACGAAGAGTAGAAGAAGAAGAATCCAAAAAAGAAGAAGAAGAGGAAACTGACGAAGGAGGAGAAGTAGAAGTCGAAGACGTAGAGGAAAAGAGGAAGTAGAAGAAGTATAAGTTGACAAAAAAGAAAAAGTGGAAGAAGGAGAAGAAGAAGAAGAAGAAGACGAAGAAGAGGAAGAGGAAGAGGAAGTGGAATAGGAAGTAGAAGAAGATAAGGGGAAAGTAAAGATTAAAAAGAAGAAGAGGAGGAGGAAGAAGAAGAAGAAGAAGAACAAAAAGAAGAAGAAGATGAAGAAGTAGAAGAAGAAGAAGAAGAAGAAGAGGAAGAAAAAGAGGAAGAAGAGGAAGTCGAAGAAGAAGAAGGAGAAGAAGAAGATGAAGTGGAAGAAGAAGAGGACTAGGGAGATGAAGAAGATGAAGAAGAGGAGTAGAAGAAGAAGACAAAAAAGAAGAAGAAGGAGAGGAAACCGGAGAAGTTGGAGAAGAAGAAGAGGAAGTCGAAGGAGCAGACAAAAAGTAGAAGAAGAAGAAGGAGAAGAAGAATAATACAAAAAAGAAGAAGAAGAAGAAGAAGATGAAGAAGAAGAAAAAGAAGATGAAGAAGATGTAATAGTAGTAGAAGAAGTAGAAGACAAAGAAGAAGAATAAATAATGAGAGAAGAAGAAAGAAAGAAGAATAAACGAGAAGGAATAATAAGAAAAAAGAAGAAAGAAGAAGACAGAACAAAGAAGCAGGCTGAAAGAATTAAGAAGAAAAAGGAAAGAAGAAATAAGAAGGAAGAAGGAAGAAGAGATAAGCAAGATGGAAGAAGGAAGAAGCAAGATTGAAGAAAGAGGAAGGAAGAAGGAAGGTTGAAGAAATAAGGAAGAAGGAAGAAGGACGAAGGAATAAAAATAAGAAAGAAGAAAGAAATAAGAAGAAAGAAGAAAGAAGAAAAAAGAGGAAGATGAATAAGAAGATGAAGAAGGAGGAGAAAGAGAAGGAGAAAGAAAAGGAGGTGAAGAATGAGAAGGAGGTGTAGGGGCAGGTTATGGATAAGGAGAAAGAGAAGGAGAAGAAGAAGAAGGGAAAGATGGAGAGGAAGAAGAATAATAGGAAGAAGGAGAATAAGAAAAGTAGAAGAAGAAGAAGAAGAAGAAGATAAGAAAAAATAAGAATAGGAAGTGACAGGAGAATAAGAAGAAGAAGAAGAAGAAGAAGGGGAAGATGAAGCAAAAGAAGAAGAGGAAGAAGAAGAAGAAGAAGATAAAGATGAGAAAGAAGAAGTAGAAGAGGAAGATGAAGAAGGAGAAGAAGAAGAAGAAGTTGAGGAAGAAGAGGAAGAAGAACAAGAGGAAGATGAGGAAGAAGGAGAAGAAGAAGAAGAGGCAGAAGAATAAGAGTAAGAAGAAGAAGAGGAAAAAGAAGAAGAGAAAGATGAGGAATAAGAGGAGAAAGAAGAAGAAAAAGTAAAAAAGGAAGGAGAAGAGGAAAAAAAGAAGGAAAAGAGGAAAAAGAACAAGAATAAGTAAGGGAAGAAGAAGAAGTCAAAGAAGAAGAAAAAGCAAAAGAAGAAAAAGAACAAGAAGAAGATGAAGAAGATGAAGATGATGATGAAGAGGAAGAAAAAGTAGAAGTAGTAGAAGAAGAAGAAGAAGGATAAGAAGAGGAAGAAGAATGTGAGGAAAACGAAGAAGAAGAAGAAGAAGAAGAAGTTGAAGAGGAAATAAAAGAGGAAGAAGAAGAAGAAGAAGAAGAAGAAGTTGAAGAAGACAAAAGAGAAGTAGTAGTAGAAGAAGAAGAAGAAGAAGAGGAACAAGAAGAACAGGAAGGAGAAGAAGAAGAAGAAGAAGAAGAAGAAGAAGAAGAAGAAGAAGAAGAAGAAGAAGAAGAAGAAGAAGATGAATAGGAAAAGGAAGAAAAACAAGAAGAAGAAGAGGAAGAAGAAGAAGATGATGATGAAGAAGAAAATGAAGAAGAAGAGGAGAAAGAACAACAAGAAGGAGAAGCAGAAGAAGAAGAAAAAGAAGAAGGGGAAGAAGAAGAAGAAGTGGAAGAAGGGGAGGAGGAAGAAGAAGAAGAAGAAAAAGAAATGAAAGAGGAGAAAGAAGAAGAAGAAGAAGAAGAAGAGGAAGAAAAAGGGGAAGATGAGGAAGAATATTAAGAAGAAAAGGAAGAAGACAACGAAGAAAAGGAAGAAGAAGAAAAAGGAGAAGAAGAGAAAGAAGATGAAGTAGAAGAATACATATTATGGATTAGTGTGTGACGACTTCGGAATTAAGAATTAGGTTTAGGGATTAGGGATTAGGCTTTAGGGAGGGAGGGATTCAGGATTATAGATTAGGGATTAAGGATTAGATATTAAGGTTTAAGGAATAAGTATTTAGGATTAAGAATAAGGAGTTAAGGATTAGGGATTAGTGTTAGGGATTAGGGATTAAGGAAAATGGATTTGGAAATTGGGATTAAGAATTAGGGATTAGATTAAGGATTACAGATTCAAAATTATTAATAAAGGAATTTTGGATTAAGCATTAGGGATTAATGATTTGCATTTAGAGATTAGGGATTGGGAGTTAGAGATTATGAATTAGGAATTAGAGATTAGAGATTTTGGATTAGGAATTCAAAACAAGGATTAATGAATTAGGGATTAAGGATTAAGGATTAAATACTATAAACATTTGGGATTATGTATTAAAGATTAAGGATTAAGGATTAGGCATTAGTGATTAAAGATTTTGGATTAGGGTTTAAGGTTAAGGGATTAGGGATTAAGAATTCAGAATGGATTAAATATTAAATGTTAGGGATTAAGAATTTGACAATGGGAATTGGCAAACAAAGATTAAGGATTAGGAATTATGGATTAAGGATTGCAGAATGGGAAGAGAAGGATTACTGACTATAGATTAGGGATTACAGATTAAGGAGGGTAGGATTAGGGATTATGGTTTTAGTATAAAGATAAAGAAGTAGAAGAAGAAGAAGATGATGATGATGAAGAAAGAAGTAGAAAAAGAAAGAAAGAAAGAAGGAAGGAGGAAAGAAAGAAAGAAGAAAGAAGTAAGAAGAAAAAAGAAAGAAGAAAGAAGAAAAAAAGAAAAAAGAAAGAAGAAGGAAGAAGGAAAAAGGAAGAAGAAAGAAGCAAAAAGGAAGAAGAAAGAAGCAAGAAGGAAGAAAGAAGAAGGAAGGAAGAAGGAAGAAGAAAGAAGAAAGAATAAAGAAGGAAGAACAAATGAGAAAGAAGAAAGAAAAAAGAAAAAAGAAGAAACAAGAAGAAGAAGCAGAAGAAGAAGGAGAAGGAGAAAGAGAAGGAAAAGGAGGAAGAGGAGAACAAGAAGGAGGTGTAGGAGTAGAACATGGAAATGGACAAAAAGAAAGCAAAGAAGAGAAAAAAGAAAGCAAAGAAGAGAAAAAAGAAGAGGAAGAAAAATAAGAGGAAGAAGAAGTAAAAGATGAAGATGGAGAAGAAGAAGTAGAAGAAGAATAATAAGAGGAAGAAGAAGAAGAATAAGAAGAAGAAGAACAAGAAGAAGACTAAGACAAGGAAGAAGAAGATGAAGAGGGAGAGGAAGATGAGAAAGGAGAGGAAGAAGAACAACGAGAAGATGAGGAAGAAGAAGAAGAAAAAGAAGAGCAAGAAGAAGAAGAGAAAGAAGCAGAAGAAGAATAGCAAGATGAGAAACAAGAGGAGGAAGAAGCAAAAGATGAAGTAAAAAAAGTGGAAGGGGAAGAAGAAAAAGAAGGAAAAGAAGAAGAAGAAAAAGAAGTGGAAGAAGAAGAAGAGGTAAAAGAAGTAAAATAAGAAGAAGAAAAGAGAAAGAAGAAGAAGAAGAAAACGGAGAAGAAGAAAAAGAAGAAGTAGGAGAAGAAGAAGAAGAAGAAGGAGGAGGAGAAGAAGAAGAAGAAAGAGATGAAAAAGAAGGAGAAGAGGAAGATGATAAAGAATAAGAATAAGAAGAAGAAGAAGAAGGTGTAGAAGGAGAACAAAAAGAAGAAGTAGAAGAGGAGGAGGAGGAGGAAGAAGAAGAAGAAGAAGAAAGAAGAAGAATAAGAAGAAGAAAAAGAAGAGCAAGAAGATGAAGAAATAGATGATGAAGAAGAAGATGAAGTAGTAGTAGTAGAAGAAGAAGAAGAAAAAGTAGTGGAAGAAGTAGAAGTAGATGATGAAGGAGAATAAGGCAAAAAAGTAGAAAGATAAGAATAAGAAGGAGAAGAAAAAAAGTTGATGGTGAAGAAGAAGAAGAAGGAGAAGAAGAAGAAGAAGAAGAAGAAGAAGAAGAAGAAGATAAAGAATAAGAAGAAGATGTAGAAGAACAAGGAGATGATGAAAAAGAGAAGAAGAAGAGGAATGAGAAGAAGAAGATGATGATGATGATGATGGTGAATGAGAAGAATAAGAAGATGAAGGATAGAAAGAAGACGAAGAAGAAGAAGAAGAAGAAAAAGATGAAGAAGAACTAGGAAAAAAGAAGAGCAAGAAGTAGTAGAAGAAGAAGGGGAGGAAGAAGAAGAAGAGGAAGAAGAACAATAAGAAGAATAAGAAGAAGAAAAACAAGAAGAAGAAGAAGAAGAAGAAGAAGAATAAAAGAAGAAAGAGAAAAAGAATAGAAGACGAAGAACAAGTTGCAGAAGAAGAAGAAGAAGAAGAAGATGATGATGAAGAAGAAGAAGATGATGATGAAGAAGAAGAAGAAAAAGAAGAAGAAGAAGAAGAAGAAGAAGGAGAAAAAGTAGAAGTAGAAGAACAAGAAGAAGAAGAAGAAGGAGAAGAAGAAGAACAAGAAGATAAGGATGTAAAAGAAGAAGAAGAAGATGTTGAAGAGGAAGAAGGAGGAGAATAAGAAAAAGAAATGAAAGAAGAAGAGGAAGGAGAAGAAGATGGAAAAGAAGAAGAAGAAGAGGAACAAGAAAGATAAGAAGAAGCAAAAGGTGAAAAAGAAGAAGAAGATGATGGACAAAAATACGAAGAGGACGAATAAGAAAAAGATGTGAAAATAGAAGAAGAAGAAGAATAAGAAGAAGAAGGAGATGAAGAAGAAGAAGAAGAATACGAAGAAGGAGGAGAAGAAGAAGGAGAAGAAGAAGAAGATGATAAAGTGGAAGAAGAAGAAGAAGAAGAAGAGGAAGGGGAAGAAGATGAAGAAGAAGAAGTAGGAGAAGATGAAGAAGAAGAAGAAGAAGATGGGGAAGAAGTAGTAGTAATAGAAGAAGAGTAAGAATAAGAATAAGCAATAGAACTAGAAGAAGAAGATGATGAAGAAGAAGAAGGGGAAGGAGAAGAGGAAGAAGAAGTGGACGAAGAAGAAAAGGTGATGAAGAAAAAGATGGAGAAGAAGAAGAAGAAGAACAAGAAGAAGTAGAATAAGAAAAAGAAGAGGAAGAAGAATGTAATGGAGACGAAGATGTAAAAGAAGAATAAGATGAAGTAGAAGAAGAAGAAGTAGAAGCAGAAGAAGAAGAAGGTGGAGGAGGAAGAGTTGAACAAAAAGAAGAAGAAGAAGAAGATGAACAAGAGGAAGAAGAAGAAGGAGAAGAAGGTGAAGAAGACGAAGAA
>JAIUJO010000536.1:195000-197500 GCA_023846275.1 Vanilla planifolia | reverse complement strand
GAAAATGAAGGAGAAGATGACAAAGAAGAAGAAGAAGAAAAAGAGAAGAAGAAGAAGAAGAAGAAGAAGAAGAAGACAAAGAAGAAGAAGAAGAAGAAGAAGAAAAAGAAGTGGATGAAGAAGAAGAAGAAGAAGAAGAAGAAGAAGTAAGAGAAGGAGGATAAGAAGAAGAAGAAGAAGAAGATAAGGAAGATGAAGAAGAAGAAGAAGAAGAAGAAGAAGAAGAAGAAGTAGGGGAAAAAGAAGAAGAAGAAGAAGAAAGAGAAGATTAAGAAGAAGAAGAAGAACTAGAAGAAGAAGAAGAAAAAGAAGATAAGGAAGAAAAAGAAGAAGGAGAAGGAGAAGACGAAGAATATGTGGAAGTAGAAGAAGAAGAAGAGGAAGAAGAAGAAGAAGAAGAAGAAGAAGATCAAGAAAGAGAAGAAGAGGAAGAAGAAGAAGAAGAAGAAGAAGAGAAAGAAGAAGAAGACGTACAAGAAGAAGAAGAAGAACAACAACAAGAAGTAGAAATATATGAGGAAGAAGAAGAAGAAGATGATGAAGAGGAATTTGAAGAAGAAGAAGAAGAAGGAGAATGAGAAGAAGAAGAAAAAGTAGAAGAAGATGAAGAAGAAGAAGAAGAAAAGAAGAACAAGAAGAAGAAGAGGAAGAAGTGGAAGAAGAAGTAGAAGAAGAAGAAGAAAAAGAAGAAGTAGAAGGAGAAGAATAATAAGAAGAAAAAGTAGGTGAACAAGAAGATGAAGAAGAAGAAGTCGAAGAAGAAGAACAAAAAGAAGATGATGATGATGAAGAAGAAGATGTAGAAGAAGTAGAAGAAGAAAATGAAGAAAAAGAAGAAGAAGATGAGGAAGAAGAAGAACAATAAGAACTAGAAGATGGAGAAGAATACGAAGATGAGGAAAAAACAAGTAGAAGATGATGATGGAGAAGAAGAAGAGGAAGAAGAAGTAGAAGAAGAAAAAGGAGAAGAAGAAGAAAAAGTATAAGAAGAACAAGAAGAAGAACGAGAAGAAGAAGAGGGTGAAGAAGAAGAAGAAGAAGAAAAAGGAGAAGAAGAAAAAGAAGAAGAAGAAGAAGAAGAAGGAGAAAAAGAAGAAGAAGAAGAAGGAGAAGAGGAAGAGGATGAAGAATAAGAAGAAGAAGAAGGTGTAGAAGAAGAAGAAAAAGAAGAAGTAGAAGAGGAGGAAGAAAAAGAAGAAGAAGTGCAAGAAGATGAAGAAATAGATGATGAAGAAGAAGATTAAGAAGAAGAAGAAAAAGTAGAGGAAGAAGTTGAAGTAGAAGATGAAGGAAAAGAAGAAGAAGAAGAAGTAGAAAGAGAAGATTAGAAAAAGGAGAAGAAAAAAGTTGATGACGAAGAAGAAGAAGAAAAAAAAGAAGAAGAAGAAGAGGAAGAATAAGAAGAAGATGTAGAAGAACAAGAAGAAGAACAAGGAGATGAAGAAGAAGAAAAAGAAGAAGAAGAATGAGAAGAAGAAGAAGATGATGATGTTGCTAAATGAGAAGAATAGAAAGATGAAGAATAGGAAGAAGAAGATGAAGAAAAAGAAGGAGAAGAAAAAGATGAAGAAGAACTAGAAGAAAAAAAGTGCCACAAGAAGAAGTAGAAGAAGATGATGGAGAAGAAGAAGAAAAAAGGAGAAAAAGAAAAGATGATGAAGAAGAAGATGAAGAAGAAGAAGGAAAAGATGAAGAACAAGAAGATAAGGATGTAGAAGAAGAAGAAGATGATGTCAAACAAGAAGAAGAAGAGGGAGAATAAGAAAAAGAAACAGAAGAAGAAGACGAAGAAGAAGAAGAAGAAAAAGTTGAAGTAGAAGATGATGACGAAGAAGATGAAGAATATGAAGAAGAAGATGAAGAAGAAGAAGAAGAAGAAAAAGATGAAGAAGAACTAGAAGAAAAAAAAGAGCAAGAAGAAGAAGTAGAAGAAGAAGAAGGAGAAGAAGAAGAAAACAAGGAGAAAAAGAGAAGATGATGAAGAAGAAGATGAACAAGAAGATGAAGAAGAAGAATAAGAAGAACAAGTAGAAGAAGAAATTGAAAAAGAATAAGAAGAAGAAGAGGAAGACGGAAAAGAAGAAGAAGAAGAAGAAGAAGAAGAGGAAGAAGAAGAATAAGAAAAAGATGTAGTAGGAGAAGAAGAAGAAGGACAAGGATAAAAGTAGAAGGGAAGGAAGAGGAAGAATAAGAAGACGAGGAAGAAGAAGAAGAAGAAGAAGAAGAAGAAGAAGAAGAAGAAGAAGACAAAGAAGAAGAAGGAAAAGAAGAAAGAGAAGAAGATGTAGAAGAAGAAGAAGAAGAAAAGGGTGAAGTAGGAGGAGAAGAACAAGCAGAAGAGGAAGAGGAGGAGGAAGAAGAAGAAGAAGACGAAGAAGTCAGAGAAAAAGAATAACAAAATAATAATAACAATAATAATAATAATAATAATAATAACCATAACAATAATAACAAAAAGATGAAGAATAAATATAAGTAGAAAAAGAAGTAGAATAAGAAG
>JAIUJO010000536.1:180000-190000 GCA_023846275.1 Vanilla planifolia | reverse complement strand
AAGAAGAAGAAAAAGAAGAAGGAGGAGATGAAGAAGGAGAAGAAGATCAAGAAAAAGAAGATCAAGATGATGAAGAAGAAGAAGAAGAGGAAGAAGGAGAAGGAGAAGAAGAAGAAGAAGAAGTAGAAGAAGAGGATGAAGAGGAAGAGAAAGAAGAAGGAGAAGAAGAGGTAGAAAAGGAAGAAGAAAAAGAAGAAGAGTAAGAAGAGGAAGAAGAGGAAGAGGAAGATGAAATAAAAAGAAGAAGAATAAGATGGAGAACAAGCAGAAGAACAAGAAAAAGAAGTGAAAGAAGAAGAAGGAGAAGGAGAAGAAGAAGTAGAAGAAGAAGAAGGAGAAGAAAAAAAAAGTAGTGGAAGAAGAAAAAGTATTTAAAGATGGAGGAAGAGGAGAGGAAGAAGAAGAAAATGATGAAGAAGAAGAATAAAAAGGGGAAGAAGAAGAGGAAAAAGAAGAAGAAGAAGAATAAAAAGAAGGCTTATAAGAGTAGGGAAAAGAGTAGAATAAGAAGAAGAAGAAGAAGAACAAACGGTAGAAGATGAAGGAGAAGTGAAAGAAGAAGAAGTAGTAGATGACGAGAAGAAGAAGAGGATGAAGATGAAGAAGATGATGAAGTAAAAGAAGAACAAGAATAGAAAGAACAACAAGAAGAAGAAGGATAAAAAGAAGAAGAAGAAGAAGGAGAAGAAGAATTAAAAGAAGAAGAAGATGATGAAGAAGAAGAAAGAGAGGAAGAAGATGTAGAAGAAGAAGATGATGAGGAAGAAGAAGAAGAAGAAGAAGAAGAAAAAGAAGATGAAGAAGACGAAAAAGAAGGAGAAGAAAAAGAAGAACAAGAAGAAGTAGAAGAAGAAGAAGAAGTGGAAGAACAGGAAGAGGAAGAAGAAGAGGAAGATGATGATGAATTAAAAAAAGAAGAACAAGTACAAGAAGAAGAGGAAGAAAATGAAAAGAGGTAGAGAAAGAAGAAGAAGAAGAAGAAGAAGAAGTAGAAGACAAAGAAGAAGAAGAAGACGAAGAAGAAGAAGAGAAAGAAGAAGAAAACAAAGAAGAAGTAGAAGAAGAAGTAGAAGAAGAAGGAGAAGTGCAAGAAGAACAACAACAAGATTAAGGTGAAGAAGTTGTAGTGTAAGAACAAGAAGAAGAAGAATAAGAAGAAGAACTAGAAAAAGAAAATGAACAAGAAGAAGGAAAGTAGTAGTAGTAGAAAAAGAAGAAGAAGAATAAGAGAAAGAGGAAGAAGAAGAAGAGGAAGATGGAGAAGAAGATAAAAAGAATAATAAGTGGAAGAAGAAGGAGAGAAAGAAGTAGAAGAGGGAGGAGGAGTAGGAGGAGTGGAAGAAGTAGAAGAAGTCTTAGGAGGAAATGAAGGAGAAGAAGAAGTCAAAGAAGGATGTGGAGGCTAAGAAGAAGAAGAACAACAATAACAAGAAGGGGAAGAAGAAGAAGAAAAAGAGGAAGAGGAAGCAGAAGAAGAAGAAGAAGAAGAAGAAGTAGAAGAAGCAGAAGTAGAAGAAGAGGAAGAAAAGAGGAGAAGAAGAAGAAGAAGAAAAGGAAGAAGCAGAAGAAGAAGAAGAAGAAGAAGAAGAAGAAGAAGAAGTAGAGGAAGAAGAAGAAGAAGAAGAGGAAGAAGAGAGGAAGAAGAAGAAGTGCAAGAAGAAGATAAAAAAGAATAAGAACAAGAACAAGAAGAAGAAGAGGGGACAAGAAGAAGAAGAAGAAGAAGAAGGGAAAGAAGAAGAAGAATAAGAAGAAGAAGAATAAGAGGAAGATGAGGAAGATGAGTGAAAAGAAAAAGAGGAAAATAAGGAAGAAAAAGAAGACGAAGAGGAGGAAGAAGAAGAACAAGAAGAAGTGCGTGAAGAAGGGGAAGAAGATGAAGAAGAGGAAGATGAAGAAAGGCATGTAGAGGAAGAAGAAAAGGAAAAAAGAGGGCAAGGAGGTAGAAGAAGAGGAGGATTAAAAAGAAGAAGAAAAAAAGAAAATAAGAAGAAGAAGAAGAAAAAGAAGAACAAGAAGAAGAAAAAGAAGAAAATGAACAAAAAAAAAAAAGAAGAAGAAGAACAATTATTTAAACAAGAAAAAGTAGAAGACAACAATGAAGTAGTAATAGAAGAGGAAGAATAAGACGAGGAAGACGAAGAAGAAGAAGGAGGAGGTGAAGAATAGGAAGAAGAAGAAGAAGAAGAAGAAAAAGAATAAGAAGAAGTTGAAAAGATGAAGAAGAGGAAGAAGATGTGAAAAAAGTTGGAGAAGTAGAAGGAGGAGTAGAAGTAGAGAAGAAGAAGTACAAGATGAAGAAGAAGACAAAGGAGTAGAAAAAAGAACAAAGAAGTAAAGGAAAATGACGTAGAACAAGAAAAAGAAGAACGAGAAGAAGAAGTGGAAAAAGAAGAATAAGAAAAAGGAGAAGGAGAACAAGAAGGATAAGAAAAAGAAGTAGAACAAGGATCAGATGAAGAAGATGAAGAAGAAATAGAAAAAGAAGAAAAAGGAGTAGAAGAAGAAGAAGAAGAAGTAGAAGTAGTAGTAGTAGAAGAAGAAGAAAAAGAAGAAGAAGAAGAAGAAGAAGAAGATGAAGAAGAAGAAGTAGGAGAAGAAGATGAAAAAGAACGAGATGAAGTTGAAGATGACGATGAAGAAGAAGAAGAAGAAGAAGTAGGAGAAGAAGTTCAAGAAGAAGGAGAAGAAGAAGAAGAAGAAGGAGAAGAAGGAGAAGAAGGAGAAGACAAAAAAGAAGAAGGAGAAGAAGAAGAAGAAGGAGAAGGAGAAGAAGAAGGCGAAGCAGAAGAGGAAGAAAAAGAAGAAGAAGAAGGAGAAAAAGGAGAGGAAGCTGAAGAAGAATAAGAAGAACGAGAAGAAGAAGGAGAAGAAGAAGAAGTAGGAGAAAAGAAGAAGGAGAAGGAGAAGGAGAAGGAGAAGAAGAAAGAGAAGAAGAAGGATAAAGAGAAGAAGAAGAGGAAGAAGATGAAGAAGGAGAAGAAGAAGATGGAGAAGAAGAAGAAGGTGGAGGAGGAGGAGGAGGAGGAGAAGAAGAAGAAGAAGATGATGATGATGACGAAGAAGAAGAAGGAGAAGGTGAGGGAGAAGATGGAGGAGGAGGAGGAGAAGAAGAAGAAGAAGAAGAAGAAGAAGAAGAGGAAGAAGAAGAAGAAAAAGAAGAAGAAGAAGGACAAGAAGAAGAAGATGAAGAAGAATATGAATAAGAAGAAAAAGAAGAAAAAAGAGTGGGAAAAGGAGAAGAAGACAAAGAAGAAGAACAGGAAAATGATGAAGGAAAGGAAGAAGGAGAAGAAGAAGAAGAAGAAGTAGAAGAAGAGGATGAAGTGGAAGAGGAAGAAGAAGGAGAAGAAGAGGAAGGAAAGGAAGAAGAAAAAGACGAAGAATAAGATGAGGAAAAAGAGGAAGAAGAAGATGAAAAAAAGAAGAAGAACATATGTTGAAGAAGAAGAACAACAAGAAGAAAAAGCAAAAGAAGAAGAAGAAGAAGAAGAAGGAGAAGGAGAAGAAGAAGTATAAGGAGAAGAAGGAGAAGAAGAAGTAGTAGTGGAAGAAGAAGGAGATGTGAAAGATGGAGGAGGAGGAGAAGAATAAGAAGAAAATGATCAAGAAGAAGAATAAGAAGGGGAAGAAGAAGAGGAAAAGATGATGAAGAAGAAGAATAAGAATAAGAAGAAGAAGAATAAAAGCAAGAAAAAGAGTGGAAGAAGAAGAAGCAAAAGTAGGAGAAGAAGGGAAGAACAAGAAGAAGAATTGCAAGAGTTAGGTGATGAAGAAGAAGAAGAACAAGAAGAAAAGGAAGAAGTAGTAGAAATAGAAGAAGAAGAAGGAGAAAAAGAAGAAGTGTAAGAAGAAGAAGAAGAAGAAGAAAAGGAAGAAGAAGAAGAAGAAGAAAAAAACAAAGAAGAGGAAGAAGTAGAAGAAGAATAAGATGAAGAGGTGGAGGAGGAAGAAGATGAAGAAGTGGAGGAAGAAGAAGAAGAAGAATAGGAAGATGAGGGGAAGCGGATGAACAAGAAGAAGAAGTTGAGTAGGAAGTTGAAGAAGAGAAGGAAGAAGAAGAGGAAGAAGAGAAATGTTGAAGAAAGGGAACAGGAAGAAGAGAACGAAGATGACGAAAAGAAGAAGAGGAAGAAGAAGAAGAAGAAGAAGAAGAAGAAGAATAGAAGAAGAAGAAGAAGAAGAGGATGAAGAGGAGGAGGAGGAGGAAGAAAAAGAAGAAGAAGAAGAAGAAGAAGATAATGAAAAGGAAGAAGAAGTAAAAGAAGAAGAAGAAGAGGAATAAATATAAGAGGAGGGAAATGAAGAAGAGGAAGAAGAAGAAGGGGACAAAAAGGAAGAAGAGGAGGAGGAAGAAGAAGAAGAAGAAGAAGACGTAATAGAGGAGATAAAAGAAAAAGAATAAGAAGATGTTGCAAAAGAAGAAGAAAAAGAAGAAGAAGCAGAAGAAGAAGAAGATGTCTTAGAAGAAAAAAAAAGATGGTGAATTATGGGTTAGGGAGGGTGTGCTTAAGGATTAAGGATTAGGCATTAAAGATTAGAGATTAGAGATTAGTGACGTGTGATTGATAGTTTAGGGGACTATGGATTAGGTATTTGTGATTAGGGATTAAGAATTAAAGATTATGAATTAGTGGTTAGGTGATTAGGGTTAGAGTTTACAAATTAGTGGTTAGGGATTAAGGAATTATTATTGGAGAATATGATTTATTTATTAGGAATTAAGAAATAAAGATTATTGATTAGGGATTAAGGGATTAGGGTTAAGGAATTAAAGATTAGGGATTATGGGTTAGAGATTGGTTTAAAGATCAAGGGATTAAAAAATAAGAATTAAGGATTAGCGATTAGCAAATAAATATTAAGGATTATTGATTAAGAATTCGAGATTACGGGAATAGGTTATAAAGATTTGGGAATAGGGATTAAGGATTAAAGATATTAGAGTAGGGATTAGAGATTAAGAAAGAAGAAGAATAATAAAAGAAGTAGAAGAAGATGACGATGAAGTAGTAATAAAAGAAGAAGAAGAAGAAGAAGTACATGAAGAAGAAGAAGAAGAATGCGGAGGATAAGAAGAAGAAGTCGATGAAGAAGAAGAAGAAGTAAAAGAAGTAGAAGAGGGAGGATAAGATGAAGAAGAAGAAGAAGAGGAAGAAGAAGAAAAAGAAGAAGACGAAGAAGAAGAGAAGAAGAAGAAGAAGAAGAAGAAGACGAAGAAGAAGAGAAGAAGAAGAAGAAGAAGAAGAAGAAGTGGAAGAAGAAGAGGAAGTTGAAGAAGAAGAAGAAGAAGAAGAAGAAGGAGAAGAAGAAGAAGAAGAAGAAGAAGATTAAGAAGAAGAAGAAGAAGAAGAAGAAAAGAATAAAAAGAAGAAAAAGAGAAAGAAAACAATAAAGAAAAAGAAGAAAGAGAAGGAGAAGAAGAAGAAGAAGAAAAAGAAGTGAAAGAAGAAGAAGAGGAAGAAAAGTAGAAGAAGAAGAGAAAGAAAAAGAAGAAGTAGAAGAAGTAGAGGACGAAGAAGAAGCAGGAAAGGCAGAAGAATAGAAAGAAGAAGAAGAAGAAGAGCAATAAGAAGAAAAAGAAGATGACGAGGAAGAAGAGGAAGACGAGGAGGAAAAAGAAGAAGAAGAAGTAGACAAAGAAAAAGAAGAGGAGAAAGAAGAAGTGAATGATGTGGAAGAAGATGAAGAAGAAGTGGAAAAACAAGTAGAAGGAGAAGAAGAAGAAGAAGAAGAAGAAGATGAAGGAGAAGGAGAAGAGGAGTAAGAAGAGGAGTGAAAAGAAGACAACAAAGACGAAGAAGAAGAAGAGGAAAAAGGAGGAGAAGAAGAAAAAGAGGAGGAATAAGAAGGCAATGAGAGAGAAGAAGAGGAAGAGGAAGAAGAAGAAGAATAGATGGATGAGGAGTAGAGGATGAAGAAGATGAAGAAGATGACGAGGAAGAAGAAGAAAAAGAGGAAGAAGAAGAGGAAGAAGAGGAATAAGAAGAGGAAGAAGACAAAGAAGTGGAATAAGAAGAAGAAGAAGAAGAAGAGAAAGAAGAAGTGGAAAAGAAGAAGAGGAAGAAGAAGATGAGGAAGTGGAGAAAGTTGAAGAATGAGAAGAAGAAGAAGGAGAAGAAGAAGAAGTAGAAGCAGAAGAAGAGGTGGAAGAAGAATAATTAGAAGAAGAAATAGAAGAGGTAGATGAAGAAGATGAGGAAGAGAAAGAAGGAGAGGAAGAAGAAGATGAATGAGAAGAAGAAGAAGAAGAAGAGGATAAATAAGGAGAAGAGGAAGAAGAAGAAGAAGAGGATAAATAGGGAGAAGAGGAAGAAGAAGAAGAAAAAGAAGAGGATAAATAAGGAGAAGAGGAAGAAGAAAAAGAAGAGAATAAATAGGGAGAAGAGGAAGAATAAGAAGAAGAAGATGAAGAAGAAGAAGAAAAAGAAGAGGTAAAAATAAAAGAAGACAAAGAAGATGCAGAAAAAGAGGAAGAAAAAGAAGCAGAAGAAGAAGAAAATGAAGAAAAAGAAGAGGAAGAAGAAGATGGATTATGGATTAGGTATTAGGGACATATGGATCTTGGATTATGGATAAAGGATTAGAAATTAGAGATAAGAGATTAGGTTTACTCATTACAGATTAAGAATTAAGGATTATGAATGAAGGATTAATAACTAGCCTTAAGGTTTAAGCATTAGTGATTAAGGATTAAGGAATATCTATTAATGAATTTGATTTATGGATTAAGGATTACGAATTAAAGATTAGGGATTAAATGATTAGATTATAGGGATTAAGGATTAGATATTTTGGGTTACAGAGCAAGGGATTATGATTTTAAGGATGAAGAATTAAGGATTCGAGATTAAGGATTACGAATTTGGGATTAGAGATTAGAGATTAGGGATTTAAGATAAAGGATTAAAGATAAAGATTAAGGATTAGGGATTAAACATTAAGGGATTAGATCTTAAAAAATAGGGATTATAGATTAAGGAATAGGGATTGAGATTTAAGAATTAGGGATTATGAATTAAGAATTAGGGATTTGGGATTAGGTACTAGTGAAGAAGAAGAAGAAAAGGTAGAAGAACCAGAAGAAGATAAAGATGATGAAGATGTAGTAGTTGTAGTAGTTAAAGAAGAATAAGTACAAGAAGAAGAAGTACAAGAAGAAGAATAAAAAGAAAAAGAATAAAAAGAAGTTGATGAAGAAGAAGAACATGTAAAAGAAGAAGAAGACAGAGTAGTAGAAGACGAAGAAGAAAAAGAGAAAGAAGAAGAAAAAGAAGAGGAGGAAGAAGAAGAACAAGAACAACAACAAGAAGAGGAGAATAAGAAGAAGAAGAAGGAGAAGAAGACGGAGAGGAAGAAGAGAAGTATAAGAAAAAGAAGAAGAAAAAGAAGATGAAGAAGAAGAAGAAGAAGAGGAGGAGGAGGAGGAAGAAGAGAAGAAGAAGAAGAAGGAGGAGATGAAGAAGAAGAAGAAGATTGTGAAGGAAAACAAGAAGAAGAAGAAGAAGAAGAAGAAGAAGAGGAAGAAAAATAGAAGAAGAAGAAGAAGAAGAAAAGGAGGAGGAAGAAGAAGAAGAAGTGGGAGAAGAGGAAGAAGTGGAAGAAGAAGAAGAAGAAGAAGAACATGAAGAAGAAGATGAATAAAAGGAGGATGAGGAGGAAGAAGAAGAAGAAGGGGAGGAAGAAGATGAGGAAGAATCAGAAGAAGTAGGGCATGAAGAAGAAGAAGAAGAGGAAAAAGAAAAGGATGAGGAAGAAGATGAAGAAGAAGAAGGTGAAGAAGAAGAAGAAGAAGAAGAAGAAGGTGAATAAAAAGAAGAAGAAGAAGAAGACGAACAAAGAAAGTAGAAGAAGAAGAACAAGAAGAAGTAGCGATGAAGAAGAAGAAGAAAAAGAAGGGAAGAGGAAGAGGAAGAAGTTGGAGAAAAGGAAGACAAAGATGAAGAAGAAGAAAAAGAAGAAGAAGAAGATAAAAACAAAGAAGAAGCAATAAAAGTGATAGAATAATAATAATAATAATAATAATGATAATAATAATAAAATGATTATGATTATGAAGAAAAAGAAGTAGAAGAAAAATGGGAAGAAGAAGAAGAAGAAAAGGAAGAAAAGAAAAAAGATGAACAATGAGAGGAAGAAGAAGAAGAAGAAGAAGAAAAGGAAGAATAGGATCAGGAAGAAGAAAAAGAAGAGGATGATGAGGAAGAATAAGGAGAATAAGAAGATAAAGAAGAAGAAAAAGAAGTGGAAAAGAAAGAAGAGGGAGAAGAGGATGTACAGGAAGAAGAAGAAGGTGAAGAAGAATAAAGACAAGAGGAAAAAGAAGAAGAGGAAGAAGTAAAAGAAGGGGAAGAAGATGAAGAAAAAGAAGAAAAAGAAGAATAAGAGGAAGAAAAAGAAGAAGAAAAAGAAGAATAAGAGGAAGAAAAAGAAGAAGATAAAGAAGAAGAAGAAGAAGTAAAAGATTAAGAACAAGAGAAAGAAGAAGAGGAAGAAGTTGAACCATTAGAAGAAGAAGACAATGAAGAAGAAGCAGAGGAAGAAGAAGAATAATAAGTTGAATAAGGAGAATAGGTAGAAGAAGTAGAGGAAGGAGTAGAAGAAGAAGAGGAAGAGAGAAAGTGGAAGGAAAAGAAGAAAATGTGGAAGAAGAAGAACAAAGGAAGAAGAAGAAGAAGAAGAAGAAGAAGAAGTAGTAGAAGAAGAAGTAGAAGAAGAGGAAGAAGAAGAAGAGAAGAAGAAGAAGAGGAAGAAGAATTAGAATATGAAGATAAGGAAGAAGAAGGAGAAGTAAAAGAAGAAGAAGAAGAGGAGGAAGAAAAAGAAGAAAAAGATTAAGATCTAGAAGAGGAAGAAGAAGAAAAAGATGATCAAGAAGAAGAAGACGGAGAAGAAGAAGGAGAAGGAAGAGGAGGGGAAGAAGAAGAAGAAGAAGAAGTAGAAGAAGAAGAAGAAGAGGAGGAGGAGGAAGAGGATGAAGAGAAAGAAGAAGAAGAAGATTAAGTAGTAGTAGAAGAAGAAGATGATGAAGATGTCAAAGAAAAAGAAGAAGAAATAGAAGAATATGAAGAGGAAGAAGATGCAGATGCAGATAAAGAAGAAGAAGAAGAAGAAAAAGAGAAAGTCAAAGAAGTTGAAGAAGAAGAATGAGAGGAGGATGAGGAGTAAGAGGAAGAAGAAGAAGAAGAAGACGAGGAAGAAGGTAATGAAGGGGAAGAAGAAGATATGGAAGAAGAAGGGGAAGAAGATGAATAATTGTAGGAATAAGAAGAGGAAGAAGACGTGGAAGAAGAAGAGGAAGAAGAAGAGAGCAAGACGAAAAAAAAGAAGTGGAAGAAGAAGAAGATGAAGAAGAAAAAGAACAAGAAGAAGAAGAAGAAGAAGAAGAATAAAACAAGAAAAAGAAGTAAAGGAGGAAGAAGAAAAAGAAGAAGTAGAATATGATGAAGAGAAGAAGAAGAACAATATAAAGTAGAAATGGAAGAATATGAAGAGGAAGAAGAAGAAGAAGAAGAAGAGAAAAAGGAAGAAGAAAAAAAGAAGTAGAACAAGTAAAAGAGGGAGAAGAAGAAGAATAATAAGAAGAGGAGAAAGAGGAAGAAGAGGAAGGATATGGAGGGAATAAAAGGAAGAAGAAGACGAAGAAGAAGTAGAAAAAGAAGAAGAGGAAGAAGAAAAATAAGAAGTGAAAGAAACAGAAGATGAAGAAGAAGAAGAAGATGATGAAGAAGAAGAAGAACAAGGAGAAGTGTATAAAGAAGAAGGAGAAGAAGAAGAAGAAGTTGAGGAAGTAGAAGAAGAAGAAGAAGAAGTGGAAGAGGAAGAAGAGGAGGAAGAAGAAGAGGAAGAAGAATAGGAAAAGGAAGAAGAGGAAGAGGAAGAAGACGAAGATGAATAAGAAGAAGAAGAAGAATTAAAGAGGAAAAGGAAAAAAAAAGTTGACGACAAAGAAGAAGAAGAAGATGATGAAGAAGAAGGGGAAGAAGAAGGAGAAGAAGGA
>JAIUJO010000536.1:162500-165000 GCA_023846275.1 Vanilla planifolia | reverse complement strand
AGAAGAAGAGGAAGAAGAAGAAGAAAAAGAATAGATGGATGAGGAGTAGAGGATGAAGAAGATGAAGAAGATGAGGAGGAAGAAGAAGAAGAAAAAGAGGAAGAAGAAGAGGAAGAAGAGGAATAAGAAGAGATAGAAGACAAAGAAGAGGAATAAGAAGAAGAAGAAGAGAAAGAAGGAGAGGAAAAGAAGAAGAGGAAGAAGAAGATGAGGAAGTGGAGAAAGTCGAAGAAGGAGAAGAAGAAGATGGAGAAGAAGAAGAAGTAGAAGCAGAAGAAGTGGTGGAAGAAGGATAATTACAAGAAGAAATAGAAGAGGAAGATGAAGAAGAAGAGGAAGAGAAAGAAGGAGGGGAAGAAGAAGATGAATGAGAAGAAGAAGAAGAAGAGGATAAATAGGGAGAAGAGGAAGAAGAAGAAGAAGAAGATGAAGAAGAAGAAGAAAAAGAAGAGGTAAAAATAAAAGGAGACAAAGAAGATGTAGAAAAAGAGGAGGAAGAAGAAGCAGAAGAAGGAGAAAATGAAGAAAAAGAAGTGGAAGAAGAAGATGGATTATGGATTAGGGAATAGGGACATGGATCTTGGATTAAGGATAAATGATTAGAAATTAGAGATAAGGGATTAAGTTTACTCATTACAGATTAGGAATTGAGGATTATGAATTAAGGATTAGTGACTAGTCTTAAGGTTTAAGCATTAGTGATTAAGGATTAAGGAATATCTATTAATGAATATGATTTATGGATTAAGGATTAGGAATTAAGGATTAAATGATTAGATTATAGGGATTAAGGATTAGAGATTTTGGGTTACAGATCAAGGGATTATGAATTTAAAGATTAAGAATTAGGGATTTGAGATTAAGGATTATGAATTTGGGATTAGAGATTAGAGATTAGGGATTAAAGATAAAGATTAGGGATTAGGGATTAAACATTAAAGGATTAGATCTTAAAAAATAGGGATTATAGATTAAGGATTAGGGATTGAGGTTTAAGAATTAGGGATTATGAATTAAGAATTAGGGATTTGGGATTAGGTACTAGAGAAGAAGAAGAAGAAAAGGTAGAAGAACTAGAAGAAGATGAAGATGATGAAGAAGTAGTAGTTGAAGAAGAAGAAGTACAAGAAGAAGAAAGAACAGAAAGAGAATAAAAAGAAGATGATGAAGAAGAAGAATATGTAAAAGAATAAGAAGACAGAGTAGAAGAAGAAGAAGAAGAAAAAGAGGAAGAAGAAGAAAAAGAAGAGGAGGAAGAAGAAGAACAAGAACAACAACAAGAAGAGGAGAACAAGAAGAAGAAGAAGGAGAAGTAGACGGAGAGGAAGAAGAGAAGTATAAGAAGAAGAAGAAGAAAAAGATGAAGAAGAAGAAGAAGAAGAAGAAGAGGAGGAGGAGGTAGATGAGAAGAAGAAGAAGAAGGAGGAGATGAAGAAGAAGAAGAAGATTGTGAAGGAAAAGAAGAAGAAGAAGAAGAAGAAGAGGAAGAAATATAGAAGAAGAAGAATAAGAAGAAGAGGAGGAAGAAGAAGTAGAAGAGGATAAATAGGGAGAAGAGGAAGAAGAAGAAGAAGAGGATAAATAGGGAGAAGAGGAAGAAGAAGAAGAAGAAGATGAAGAAGAAGAAGAAAAAGAAGAGGTAAAAATAAAAGGAGACAAAGAAGATGTAGAAAAAGAGGAGGAAGAAGAAGCAGAAGAAGGAGAAAATGAAGAAAAAGAAGAGGAAGAAGAAGATGGATTATGGATCAGGGATTAGGGACATGGATCTTGGATTAAGGATAAAGGATTAGAAATTAGAGATAAGGGATTAGGTTTACTCATTACAGATTAGGAATTGAGGATTATGAATTAAGGATTAGTGACTAGTCTTAAGGTTTAAGCATTAGTGATTAAGGATTAAGGAATATCTATTAATGAATATGATTTATGTATTAAGGATTAGGAATTAAGGATTAAATGATTAGATTATGGGGATTAAGGATTAGAGATTTTGGGTTACAGATCAAGGGATTATGAATTTAAAGATTAAGAATTAGTGATTCTAGATTAAGGATTATGAATTTGGGATTAGAGATTAGAGATTAGGGATTTAAGATAAGGGATTAAAGATAAAGATTAGGGATTAGGGATTAAACATTAAGGGATTAGATCTTAAAAAATAGGGATTATGAATTAAGAATTAGGGTTTTAGGATTAGGTACTAGAGAAAAAGAAGAAGAAAAGGTAGAAGAACCAGAAGAAGATGAAGATGATGAAGAAGTAGTAGTTGTAGTAGTTGAAGAAGAAGAAGTACAAGAAGAAGAAAGAACAGAAAGAGAATAAAAAGAAGATGATGAAGAAGAAGAATATGTAAAAGAATAAGAAGACAGAGTAGAAGAAGAAGAAGAAGAAAAAGAGGAAGAAGAAGAAAAAGAAGAGGAGGAAGAAGAAGAACAAGAACAACAACAAGAAGAGGAGAACAAGAAGAAGAAGAAGGAGAAGTAGACGGAGAGGAAGAAGA